>APFE031518173.1:76127-90250 GCA_000404065.3 Pinus taeda | reverse complement strand
CACATCCTTGGTGACTGTTTTAACCCATACAGAGACTTCTTTAACTTGCATACTAGTTCTTTCTTACCCTTCACCACAAAGCCTTCAGGTTGCTTCATGTAGATTTCCTCTTCCAAATCCCCCTGAAGAAATTTTGTCTTCACAACCATCTGTTCTACCTCAAAATCAAAAGCCGCAGCAACAGATAAAAGTAATCTAATAGGAGTTACCTTGGAAACAGGAGAAAAAATATCACCAAAATCAATTCCCGACACCTGGGAATAACCTTTTGCTACCAACTGAGCTTTGTATTTCTCCACATTCCCTTCTGCATTTGTCTTCTTTTTAAACACCCATTTGTTGCCAATGGGTTTCCTTCCAGCCGGCAACTCCATCAGATCCCAAGCCTCATTTTTGTGCAAAGATGCCATTTCATCAATCATGGCCTCTTTCCAGATTTTTCCATCCTCTGAATCCACTATTTCCTTCACAGTTCTGGGATCATCATTAGTGACAAACAAAGCAAAATTTGAACAAAAAGTAGATGGACTATACCTTTCTGGCTGCCTTCTTTCTCGAACTGATCTTCTCACAGCCGGATTTTGTGGCTCTTCATCCTCTGATTCCTCCTCTACTACAGAGTCTGATTCTTCCTCCTTTAGTTCAAACTCTATCTTCACAGGTTCCTTTGGTTGGACTTCATGTTTAATAACATCTTTCACCTCTCTGAACACCACATCTCGACTGTACACAACCTTCCGTGTGACTGAGTTCCAAAGCTTATAGCCCTTTAAACCATCCTTATACCCAATAAAGATGCACTTTTCAGATTTACTATCCAACTTGGTTCGTTTCTCCTTTGGAACATGTACATATGCATCACATCCAAATACCCTCAGATGTGAAAGAAAGGGTTTCTTACCAGTCCATACTTCTTGTGGAGTCTTATTATCCAACGCTGATGAAGGTGACATGTTGACCAGGTAACATGTAGTATCCACCGCCTCTGCCTAGAATTCTTGTCCTAACCCGGCACCACCGAGCATGCTTCTTTCCCTTTCCATCAGTGTCTTGTTCATTCTTTCTGCGACTCCATTTTGTTGAGGTTTATATGGAGTAGTCTTCTGTTGTGCTATACCACACTTCTTATAGAATTCTTCAAATTCCTTGCTGCAGAATTCTCCACCATTATCTGTCCTCAGCACCTTTATCTTCTTTTCTGTCTGATTTTCCACCAGAGCCTTAAATTCTTTAAACCTATCAAAGACTTCAGATTTCTTCTTAAGGAAATATATCCATGTATTCCTTGAGAAGTCATCTATAAATGATACATAGTACATAGACTTACCCAGTGATGGAACCTTCACAGGTCCAAACACATCACTGTGCACAAGCTCTAATATTTGTTCGTCCTCTTACCACCAGAGGGGAAACTCACCCGATTCTACTTCCCATATACACAATTTTCACATAAATCAAAATCCAGAGAGCTATTACTCAAACCTTCTACCATACCTTTACCATGAAGTATTTGAAGGCCCTTCTCTCCAATATGTCCAAGCCTTTGATGCCACAACATGGTCTTCTCTCCAGAGACCACTAGAAATTCTACTCCACTTTCAGGAACCAGAGAACTATTGCACCCATCAATAACAGTGCTACCTTACAGCTTGTACAGAGTTCCAATCCGAACTCCCCGCATCAATACCAGTGCTCCCCGAACCATCTTGCAGGTATCCTTCTCGAACAATGTTTTTACACCTGCATCATCCAACTTGCTTACAGGAATCAGATTTCTGGCCAATGCAGGAATATTTAGAACACCCGGAAATGTTCTAACCCTTCCACCTTGCAACTTTAACTTTAATTTTCTGTGAACAATGATTCTAACCTTCCTATCATCTCCTAATAATACATCATCGCCATCATATTTCTCATACTCACAGAACCACTCTCTATGGGGAGTGAAGTGAAAGGATGCACCTGAGTCAATCAACCATGCCTCATGATCTACATGTGTACTTGAAGAAGCCAAGTACACGTCCCCACCTTCATCTGAGGCAGTTTTTGCCTCTGCAGAAGGAGCATCATCAGATCCTTTTCCTTTATCAGGAGCTTTAGATTTACACTCCCTTTTGAAGTGCCCTTCCTTCACGCATTTCCAGCACACCACTTTTGTAGATTTTCCTAGAGATTTAGATCTCCCTCTAGATTTAGATATCCCACTCGATGACTTATTTTTATTTATGTTCTGGGACCGTCCTCGTACAGACAAGGCATCACCATTCTGGTTGTCCATATTTTTCCGTCTCATCTCCTCAGTCAGCAAGGCTGAGACTATTTCATCAAACTGCAAAGCAGTTGCATTGCTACCTATTGCAATAACCAGACTATCCCACGAATCTGGTGGAGAACACAACAAAGTGATGCACTTATCTTCATCTGAAATTTTAATATCAACAGATGATAGCTAACTTACCACAGTATTAAACACATTCATATGCTCTGTCACCGAGTCTCCATCTTTCATCCTCAGGTTATACAACTTTTTCCAGAGGAACAGTTTATTCACCAGAGACTTAGATTGGTACAAAGTCCCTAACTTGTCCCATAAAGCCTTCGCCGTAGCTTCCCCTGATACATTCAACAATACTGAATCTGAGACACACAATCGTATTGTGCTCATTGCCTTCCGATCCAACTTCTTCCATTCTTCATTGGTCACTCCCATTGGTTTAGTACCCGGATCTACCGCGATCCACTGATCTTTATCCACCAATAGATCCTCCATCTTAATTTTCCACAACTCAAAACTTTGACCATTGAACTTCTCAATCTCTATCTTTCCGTTGCTCACCATCTTCTTTCACCACTAGAATTGATCTCGTAGATCTCCCACTGAACAGGGTCTACCACAGGCCCGAGCGAAACCCCTCAGCAACAAAGGCGTCCCCTTGAAGCCAAAACAACTCTGATACCAAATGTAGGTTTTAACCTCGTACAGTAATTACCTGCATACGAATTCTAAATCACAGGAAAAATAAAAATGTGAGAGCATAACACATAAAACACTTATACACAGAGATTTCCCACTAGATCCCAAAACCGAGACTACCAGCTTGATTTTTCATTATATTCCTTTCAATGTTACAATACATATTTATACATGTTGAAGCATCCAATACCATGGACCGAAAACCATTGTGTCGAAAAAAACATGTGCGAAAATCATGCACAACACCATAGGTGGGTCCACCCAACCTAACATAGGGTCCAAAACCAAAATTTTTTGGGGTGCTTCCCCGGACCCCATAAAGTGGGGTTACGAGTACCCCTCAAATCCCTTGTTAACTATGTGGAAAGAATATAACACAACCCAACAATATGGTTGATACGGCTGCCCATTACTTGCAAAGACTTGTTGCTCATATCCTTGGTAAGCCTACTGGAATTGCGGTTGTTGGTATTGCACCAGCCATGGTTGTGAGGCCATGGATTGTTGTCCAGCACTGACTGTTTGACCAATATGGGGATCGGTGTTCCCCATTTGAACTTGTGCCATTCCACTAGTGGTTGATTGTGGTTGTGTCGGAGGTACAAGAGATGGTTGTATTGCAACCTGTGAAACTTGAGGTTATCATACAACTGGTGACGCTTGCACTTGCGATACTGCCACAATAGCCAGCGTAGTGGGGATGTTTGTGATAGGTGAACTTTGTTGTATTGAGCATACAACTCTTGGTTGTTGAGACAGGATTGGTACCCAACCGCTAGTTGTGATTCCAGCATAACCCAAATTCTGTTGCAAACTCATGCACGGTCGTCCTTCCGAGGAAGACAATGAAATGGTATACGGCCCTCCATACGATGGTAATCCAGTACTCAAAGGAATAATTTGCCTTTGGGGACCAGCTTGCCCAAATTGACCTTGTGATGGATCAATTTGTTGAGATTCAACGTAAGAGATTCTAGATATAATTCCGGACGAACAAACGGGAACAATCCATACTATCGAAATAGTCCCAGGATGGAATCCATCCAACGATTGAAAGCTGGTTGGGACAGATGGCACGCCGTCGAACATTGTCGGAATAGCAGAAGGAGCTTCTGGTATTGCTGTGTCGGGTGACACAGTCCTTGATGTTGACGGTTGTTCTGACATATTAAGTCTATCCAAGGGATTCCTCGGTGATTGTTCAGGAACTTCTGAGGGTGGGTGAATATTCTCTGATGCAGAATGATATAGGGCGATCCCAGCCTCAAGTTGCGTTGGAGTGCTAGATGGAGGACTTCCACAATATCTTCTATGGCAATCAATCCAGGAGGAAGAGGCAGATCGTCAGGTCCATAAAATATTTCTGGTACCGAAGAAGATGTAAGTTCTACAGCAGCATACGGTTGGGGAGTAGCACCTTCCGAATCGGCTATAGATGGAGCTGGTTTAGGAATAGCAGTGTCAACCGTCACACTAGGATCAGTTGTAATGTCCTTTTGCTGTTGCAGAATTTCTTCTGTAGAGGTAGGGATTCCAGAAATGTTCAGAGTAACTGGAGTCTCTAAGGATGTTGGAGTGCTTGCTCCAACCAACCTAGGAGACTTTGATCCAGTTAAACGAGTTCGCTTCGTCCGGAATGGCTTCGCTTCCGGAGTCAACGATGGTTGACTCATAAGTCTCCGTGAACGACAGGGTTTTGATTGACTTTCCTCCACGATTGCGGATTACTTGATCAACTCAAAATAAAAAGGGATTTTTTTTTTCGAATTAAATGAATTTTAGATGCTTTGACACAACTTGTTTTTTCAATTTTAAAGAGTCGAGAAAAAACAAAAGATGACTCTAGTCGCCTTCGATTTTTATTGAGCTTGAAGTGACAAGCACTCAGAGGACCTTTTCCTTTAAGGAGTCTGAAAAGGAGCAAAATGGACTTCTCTGGAGATCTAAGCAGAGAGGATTACCAAACCAATCGTAGAACTAGGGAATACTTTTTACGGTATGGCAGTCAATCTTCCCGAATGCTGTGTTCGGTGCATTATGATTGATAAGGCGGCAGACACGACTTCCTAAGGATAAAGGATGCAGCCTATTGTGGTCTCCCAATATATACACGACGGTACGTGGGAGCACAAGTCCGTACTGGCACTTGCCGTCTCAGAGTGGAGGAATCACCCAACCAACACTGAAAGCAACAGTTACCAGGTTTTACGATACCGGAATACATCTCTAGCCTAGACCTCTAGAGTTGTGCGTTAAGTTCCAAAGCGTTATTAGATTCATTGGATTTATTTTAAGTTGATCTTGCTTAACAGTTTTCCTTTCAGGTTCACCACGTTATGTATATATAATTCCTAAAATGCAGTCTAAGATGATAAACAAACGTTTTATCTTCTTTCATCAATGAAAATCCTAGCTACTAAAGGGAAGAAAGTCAAGCATCTTTTTTCACAGAGCACACGCTAAATGCACAGTCCTAAATCAAGCCAAGCAATCAAAATGCAAATGCACATGCATGTATTGGTTTTCAGCTCTCTTAATGTGTGAATGACGTTAAGAAAGCTATGTGTAAAATTGAATTACTTTTAAAGCGACAGTACTCAACAAAATTCTTTTTCAAAACGAAGTGAAAGCAAGAGATACACTTTGCGATTTTGAAATGGAAATTGCTTTTCGACACTTTAAAACTACTAATTCAAAACTTATGCAATAGTAACTGCATAATCAACTATCTAGAACAATGGATTTTCTTTCTAAAACTAAAAACAATAGCTACAACACCTTTAGATCTAGAGACGACAGTTCGACTATGCTACTTTTTGCAAATGAGCACTAAAACGACGCACAATACATAAAAACGTTTATAGTTCTTTGCACTAAGGAGGCGGAAGAATGGAAGAGAAGTGGGTTTTCATAGAAGCACAATAACTATAGACAACAAAACCTTTGAATAAAACTGAAAATAGTGAGAAAAATCCACAGTCGGAGGGCAAAGTTAATCCTCCCTAACCATCGCACCTGTTACACAGTGAACTCAGTATGCAGCGTACCTACTCCACTCGGGAAGTGCGATGCATACAGGCTGCCTTGAAGGCAGGGTGCGATGGTAGCAGTGTGAGACTTTGAACGATATTTCATTCACAGTTTGCAGTCTAGTTCAGGTGTTTAGGCTGAATAAGTAAAGATCAATGTATGTAAAACACAGGGGTGATCTAAGAGGTTACTAGAGCCACCACTTAGGGCAATTAGATTGCTTGTAGATCTATTGTTTAATTCATAAACAAAACACGGAGATTGACTAAAGAAACATTGATCTACTTTTCATTTGTATGACAAATGCAGTTTGAAGGCTAGCTGGATTGACTTCAAGCTACGTCTGTATGTTTATAAAGGAAACAAGGATAGATAAGCTAACAAGTAATCTAGTCGCTCCCCAGCGGAGTCACCATTTCGTTATCCGGAAATAGTGTCCACTCGGATGCTGCTATTCCCACTAAGATGGGTGGCTATCTTAGAAACAAACAATCAAAGTCTACTATTGTTTCCTTTTATGAAAATAGATGAGAGGAGAACCAAGAGGGCCAACCTGAGTCTTACGCTTGATTTCCTCTCCTTCTTGATAGAGTTTCGCTGCTTCTCCTTTGTCTACCCAGCTTCAAAAGAACCTGTGGAATCACAGCAACATACTACTATGCAAGAAAAAAGGATCTAAATTCATGAATAATATAGTGTCAGATGTGTATTAACCATATACATGTATATATAAACAAGTACACAAGAATATGGAAGGAAACAAGAATAGCTTTATTCAGATGAAAAGTAGCAAGAGGGTTACAACCATGAGCTTTGACCCAGCATCATCCTCCAGCTAGGAAGCCCTTATTCACCTCAAGAAAAGCTAGATTACCCAACACCGTGAATGTACACAAGAAAACCAACAGTACTTCTCTATAAGATACAAAATTCCAGCCTCTGGATCTCTGTGATGAGGGATCCATATATAGATGATTACAGAGAGGTGCATCATCTTCTGGGATCTTGATTAGTTTCTTCTATCTGATCATTCCTGCTTCCACTTGGAGAATTATGATCTCTTATTCATCCCTAGTCAAAAATGGAGTGGCAAGTGTCAGAGGGGAAGCTTCTGGAAGATTCCATGATCTTCCACCTCGCATTTTTATCCCTGCCATTTGTCCATTCCCAACCATCACACCCTACAGAGGAGCAAATTAGTATGCATCACACCCTGTACATTGGGAAGGTGATATGCATCGCATCCTCTGCATTGAACTTTCAGAAAAGTCCTGTTTTGACCATTTATGAGCAGTTTTCAGTGGAGAACTTCTGAGAGATGAAGTAATCAGTTGACCTTGTTCCTTTAGGTAGTGAAGCAACACCTTTTAGGGACTTAGGAGCCCTCAGTTTATGGACATTTATGATTGGGGTTGAAGTGCCCAAAAATGTCTATGACAAAGGGTTCCTCCAATTCACAGCCACATAAGAAGAGGGAAGGTTGGCTATTTGAAGTAGTGGGGGCATTTCGAAAAAATTTCCCTAAGTTATCCCTATTCCTACTCGGCATGAAATAAGTGTTTTTGTTTTGTTTTTTGTTTTTTTCAAGCTTTGAAAATAATTTCAGAATTCAAATTGTAGACTGAATGAAAACTAACTGACTGAATGAAAACTAACCACTTGAATGAAATCTTACTTGCAAAATGGAAAGGAGGGAAAAGAATGCAAAATAGAAAAGAAAGCAAACTAAATTACTTTTTCAGAAACGAAACTAATAGAAGAATATCAAAGACAATAAGGAAAGTAGCAATCACATATTACTCAGACACCTCCTGAGCTTGTAGTGGAGGTTTTATCCTTGATCTTGTGCTAGCTTAACAAGTCTTCAATCATGCTGGATGTAAACTGGCTGCCTTGATTAGTGACCAGTTCTCTAGGGTACCCAAACTTTTAAAATACATTTTCCCTTAAGAACTCACCACCTTCTCATTTCTTATTGCCTTGATTACCTTGGTTTCATCCCACTTGGTGAAATAGTCAGTGCACACAATGGTGTACTACTTTTACTTAGAAGTAGTGTCATGTTATCGGGAAATATAGTGTCCATTTAGAGATGTTAGTCCCACTAATACGGGTAGCTATCTTAGAAACAAACAAAATAAAGTTACTTTCATTTTCCCTTGTGAGAAGTAGATGGGAGAGAACCAAAGAGTACCAACCTCAGTGTTCGCTTGGATCGTGGCTTATTTCTTCTCCCCTTTGACAGATCTTTTCTGCTCCTTCCTTGCTTACCCCATTTCAAAGAGCACCTGTAAAGTCAAAGTAGCATAATACCTTCAAAGTACATAGATCTACAATCATAAACAATATAGGACCAGATATATATTGACCACACAAATACATATATCATCAAACATATGAGAATGTGGAGGAAAACTTAAATAGCTTTATTTATAGAAAGAGTAGAAGAGAGGATTACAACCCATTGATCTGACCCAGCGTCATCTTCCCAGCATGAAAGCCCTTCTTCACCTCATGAAAAGCTTAGATCACCCAACACTATGATATTCCACCAAGAAACCAACAACACTTCCTTACAAAATACAAGATTCAAACCTTTGGATCTCTGGGATGAGGGATCCATATATAGATGTTTGCAGGGGGGTCAGTTAGCTTCTAGGATTTTGATTGGTGTCCTCTCTCTGATAGTTCTTGATTCCACTTGGATATTCATGATCTCTTACTCATCTCTGGGTGAATTCAGAGAGGCAAGTGTCACAGGAGAAGTTTCTGGAAGATTCTATGATCATCCACCTTGCAAATTGTCTTTGTCATTTGTCTACTCTCGCCCATCGCACCCTACAGAAGGGATTTTCGGTATGCATCGCACTTTTTGCACGTGGTAGGTGAGATGCATTGCACCCTTAGAACTGAGTAGTCTGTATGGTCCAATTTTGACCAGTTCTGAGCAGTTTTCCATGGAGAACTTCTGGGAGATGATGTAATCAGCTGACCTTGTTCCTTTAGGGTATGAAACAACACTTTTAGAGACTTAGAAGCCCTTGGTTTATGGACATATATGATTGGGGTTGCAGTGCCCAAATATGTCTATAACACTTGCCCCCTAAAGCATGAGGTCGTAAATCTTTTTGATGTCGGGTGAAATGCTTTATCATGAGGATCCGAGGTTTTTTGAACTAGAAGGAAACCTGTAATAAGATACAATACAATACATTATATTCATGATATTTTCATGATCTAGCTGAGGCAGGAATTCCCATGCTCAGCTTTATAAATTCATTTTCATGTACATAGGATAAACAACTTTCTTCTTGGCAGACTGATGATTCTGATAGAGCCATCATCCTTTGATTTGGATGATCATCTATGCAGCAATGATGTACATTTGATGTCTTTATTTTCCTGAATATATCGCAGCCCGGATGGATGAAATTAGATCCGAGGTCTTCAAACTCATTCAATATTTGCCTTCAAGTGCACCCAAACCAAAAGAAGAAAAAATGCTAGGTGAGTAGGCTAGGTAGGTAGCTTTGTGGTTTCAGAATCATGGCTTGCGATCCATTTCATGTGTTCAAGTGTCATATCCATTCACATCTCAAGCATAAGGCAGTTTCCATTTGGAGGAGCTCAAGTGAGGCATGTCTAAATTCCCCTTCTTCCTCTTTCCTCAAACACTCACTAACTTCCCCTAAAGAGGTCAAGATCTGCTTGATATCTCTTAGTCTCATAATTTTCATATCAATTTCCTTGGTAAATATATGCTTTACTCAAGGAATGTTCACACTTCCACGACAAGCCCTATTTCCCCTTTAAAGCCTAAGATTTCTATCCTTAGCGCTTTCTGATCAAATTTCATATTAACTTCTAACTTATTATGTAAATCCCAATTATTCTTCCCTCCCCATACTAAATATATATATAAGATCCCCCTAAGTACATATCCCCTCCATTGGTTGAAATATAACCATAACTGTGCTTGGGAATTGCTAAGTTTTCCTGGAACTTAGCAAGAACCCTCATTACCCCTTGCTCCAGATCATGGAGGTCACTTTGATCGATCCTGTTGGCAGGCTTATGTGTCTGCTAACAAGATCTTTGCAGACAAGGTCATAGAAATGATCAGCCCTGATGATGACTACGTTTGGGTACATGACTACCATCTCATGGTGCTTGCCACATTTCTAAGGAAGCAATTTAACAGGGTGAAGCTTGGATTCTTTCTGCATAGCCCATTCCCTTCATCAGATATTTTTAGTACCCTTCCTGTGGGGGAAGAAATCCTTAGGGCTCTACTTAACTCGAACTTGATTGGTTTCCATACATTTGATTATGCTTGACATTTTCTCTCCTGTTGCAGTAGGATGCTTGGTCTTGATTAAAAACCAAAGAGAGGCTACATTGGACTTTATGGTCGTTCTATTGGTATAAAAATTCTACCTGTGGACATTCACATGGGCCAGCTTGAATCAGTGTTAAATCTTCCGGACACTGCAATGAGAAAATGGGGAGCAACATGGGGCTCCATTTAGAGAAGAGGATTGGAGTGAAAATACCAATGAGGATGTTTGACATTGCCAAAAAGTAACAGATGCTTCTCCACTTGCTGTACAACTTTCAGGTGGCAACTTAGGTGAAGAATGAGGATGTTTCTTCTCGTAAATTAGTGGCCAAAAGGCTGAAATCAAAAATGAGTAGAGCATGGATGTTATCTCTTACGCTTCGACTTCCTCTAGATGTGTAAAAAAAGATTTTGGCCACCTTACGTAAAACTGTTGTTCCATATTTGACAAGCCCAATTCTTCTAAGTGACTTTCTTACCAGATCTTATGATACTGGGGGCGTGGTCAATGTCATGGCTCTCAATAGTCTTGTTATACTTATCACACAACATGGTCCAAAGTATCCTAATTTCTACAATAAGCTTTATACACTTATAAACCCATTTGTACTTATGACTAAATATCGATCTCGTCTTTTTGAGATTCTTGATACTTGATCTAAAAAATGTATGGCTATATTATTTCGGGTGATATGATGGGTTGGCTTCAAATAATTACAGCTTCTGGATACATGCCTCAAGTCACCACTTTTGCCAGCATATTAGTTGCAACATTTGCAAAGAAATTGAGCAGGCTAGCACTTTCAGCACCTCCATCAGGGTCACTTCTTCTGATCGCTATCAGTCATAATCTTCTTCGGGGGCATCCTTCAATCAATTGTTTTGTGGATCGGCAAGATATGGATGAAAATGAGGCAACTAAAACCACAGAGCTAGATGAAAATATCGAGTCTAGTGTAACTAAAGTCAAAACTGGAGCAGATCCATTCAGGAGCAAAGAAAGAGATACTTCAAAAGTGTAAATCCTTGTGTTTGTCAAACCATAAAAAGAGCGTAGAACTTCCCGAAAGCAACAGGATCAAATGAAGGAATCTATGGGAATTCTCGGCGCAGGATCAGGTGAAGGAAAAATGGAGTTGGTACTTCACAACTAAAGCAAATTAAAAAATCAAGTTTTTCCGCATTGCCGAGTAATAATTCAGATTACATGGGAATTTTTTCCAAAAGAGAGAGCTCATTACCAGCTTCTCAAGATGTATTTGAAACCAGAGAGAAGTTGGCTCAACCAGTTTCTGTGTTAGATGATAATGCATGTTCTAATTTGCTAGAGCATCCAAGTTCCAGCTATGGTGAAAAAAGTGGTCTACAGTCTGTTTATGGAGTAGGTGAAACAACACTTTTAGATTTCAATGAGGTGTTTTTACCATTATCAAGGAATTCTGAGGATGAGCTGGTTGTTGGGCACCTTGAAAATCCTATTCAAATCGAAGAGATTTTTATCAACATCAACGGACCTGATGATGCTGAGTTTTCAAATTTTTGTCTAAACCTGAGTCTGTTGAACAGATTATAGCTAGTGTTGCTGATGCAGGTGTCTCTAAATGGCACTTGAAAGGAGAACATAATGCTAGACATCTGAATAAGAAAAACTCTGAGAATACAAATGAAATGAAAAGAACCCAGATGCGTACCAAGGCATATCAATGAAGCGGCAGAGAGTGTCGGTCAAAAGTATCAGTGGAAGATATTTATTTTCCAAAGCAGGTCAACATCGATAGGCCCCAGCAAGTCAAATAAATAGTAAAATCCCATTTAAAGCTCACTAAAGCATAATTAATGCGCTCCAATGCCACTCAGCAGCAGAGGAACCACCTAAACGATGCAGACAAAAGGATTCACTCCGCAGTTATTACAGAGTTATGACCATGAGGCCAGCACACAGCTCCAAGACCAGTGTTTGACCATTTTGAGGTTGCTCTCTCATGCGCAGCCCTCAGTTACATAAATTCAGTTGCCAACTGCCCCAGTGCAGCTCTTTTAGATATTTCATTACATTTACTTCTAGCAGAACTTTGAATCCAAGACAATTACTACACAGATCTCTTTTAGATCTGCCTTAGAGATATTTTTTGAAAATTTTCCCCCTTGACACCTGTTCAAGGGAAGTCTGTAAATATTTTCCTATATAAACCACCCTCTAGACAGCCTTAGGAGGAAAAAAAAGAAGAATCAGTGGATACACTCCAAGAGAGACTCGTTCTGTACATTTGATAATGGAGAATGGACTATGTGTTGTGTTTTTTAAATGTTTGAAGGGTGAATTATGGAATTCTAGTGCTACATCATGACTCAATAAGTGCCTCTCACCTCTGTTTTCAATGATTTATGCTCATAATATACATGTATCACCATCTAAATAACAGATAGAAAGATTAGCTTAGAACTTGCGCAGCTGCACTCTATGCTCAAGGTCTGTTGTTTCTTTATGTTTTCATCTGAACTGGTAATGCATATGAATTCCCTTTGGCTCATATCTCCTCAAATTCACCCGTGTTTTGGCAGTTATCTAGGGATTTTTTGACTTCTCCTAGACAGAGCTCTTTCACCTTCCTTCTGTTATGCTGAATGAGAGATTCTTTGTTGCCTCTAATTTCTTAAAACTTTCAATCTAGTTGGTTGGTTTGCTACACTCCATACCTACGCTGTATTATTGAGAGTTTTTATAATCAGATATTACTCAAGAGCTTGGATGATGGACTGTTTATTATGTTTCCTTTTTAATGCCTAAAGGGTGATTATGGAATTCTTATGTTGTCACATGGCCCAATAAGTGTCTCTTGCCTTTGTTATGTTAGTTTATATATGTTGGTATTGTTAGCCTCCTGCTGCAGCAGGTTACTCATATTTCATGATGGACATTTTTACAGGCCAAATATGTCATACTTTGCATGCTGCAATGCTCCATATTTGCTAACACTCACCAAAAATAAGCCATGAGAGAATGCTACTCAAAGTTCATCTACTTCATTCTTGTTTTGAAGAGTTATTCCATTTTTGTAAAGTTTTCATCTAAAGGGAGGTCCAAACAGCTTAATCATGGTCTCCCTAGGTTTCAATTTCATGTTTTAGAATATAGAGAATGAATAATCTTGCCAAACAGCTTAATCTTGGCAGATTCTTAGATAGGTAGAGAATCAAAGGAGCCCAACTACTTAATATGGGTCCCTGGAAGAAATAAGTGTAGATGTAGAATAGGAAGACATCAAAAGAAAAAGTTGAAAAGCTGGGTCTGCAAGTCCAAGTGCACCCAAATCAAAAAGAAGAAAAAATGTTAGGTAAGTAGGCTGGGTAGGTAATTTTGAGGTTGCATAATGTTGATTTGTGATTAATTCCACATTTTCAAGTGTTACACTCATACAGATCGCAGTCAACAGAGAGTTCCCATCTGAAGGACTTCAAGCGAGGCATGACTAACTTCCTCTTCTTCCTCTTCCCTAAATCACTTACTAACTTCCCCTAAAGAGGTCAAGATCTTCTTGATATATCTTAGTTTCACCATTTTCAATGTCATTAGCCTTGGTAAAGATCTGCTTTACTCAAGGAGGCTCCATACTTTCTCTACAAAGTTCTATCTCCCTGTCACACGGAATGGGTTATACTTGCGGACAAATCTAACCTTCCTAGGAGTCTAAGACTCTCTAATGACAAACAAACCAAACAAGAGCTATCCTTCTCTAGATACACATCATCCTACAAGAATTCAAATGTTTTCGATCTTAC
>APFE031518173.1:61765-76107 GCA_000404065.3 Pinus taeda | reverse complement strand
AGGTGCGTGCACGCTCTGTGTACACAGATACAGTGCGTACAAGTACGCACTGTGTCCAATGCAGAGGGTGCGTACTACTGTAAAACAAAGAAAAACTAAGTTCTAACTCGACCCTAAGCTAAGCCACCAAAAACACAGTCAAGCAACCAAAAAGCAAAAGAAACAAGACTCTTTTCAGATCAAAGTAATGCTCAAAGGAAAAATCAATCACATCAATGGATTCCCCAGCGGAGTCGCCAATTTGTCATTCGGAAAGAGTTATTTTTGCGGACAAACCTAACCTCCCTAGGAGTCTAAGACTCTCTTGTGACAAACAAACCAAACAAGAGAAATCCTTCTCTAAAAACCACATTATTCTATGAAAGAGATCAAGTGTTTTCCGATCTTACTTAAGGATCCAACGCTTGTTGTAAGCAGTCCACCTTGCTGATCCCAGCTGAGCTCCTCCTTCACTTTAAGACCTGCATACACTAACAAAGCAATACGATTAACATAACACCTGAATATTTCACAAAACAAAGCATATTCATCACATAGACCAAGGAGTACATGAAATAATTCATTAACAACAAATCATTGAGAAGAATGGACTATTTGTATTAAGGAAACAAAAAAGGAACCATTACAACCTGAGCCTTGGTGTTGTGCAAGCTCCTCCCAGGGTCCAACAAGAGATTTCCTCTACTTTGACAAGCTCACCCACTCCCACTATGGCAACAAGAAAGGATAGTGATCTCTCCTCACAAGTCAACAATGGAAGTCCTAATTCCAGCAGCATTTACCCTTTAGAATGTTCAGCTTTCAACCTCCCCTCCTCTGGCCCAATGCCTGTATTTATAGTATTCTAGAGGAGGTTATTCAGTTCCAACATCAATGGGATACTCCCTCTTTTGGATGGGGTAGCTCCTCTCTTGATGGGATAAGCTCCTCTATCATAGGGGTGCATGAACCATCTGGAGGCGCTAAATACACGTCAAAAACTCTTCTAGAAGGCTCTAGAAGTGACCACAAGTAACTTTTTAAAGATGAAACTTGCGCCTTTTGACCTTTACAGGGGTACGCACCCAAGCTTTAGCATACAGAGCGTATAAATACGCAGGTACAGTGTATTTGGGGTGCGTACACGCAGGCAAGGTAGAGAGAACCTGCGTACCCAGAGATAAACATGTTTTCAAGTGACTTTCTCTCTTTTGAAGTTTTGACATGAAGAGCAGAGGTATGGGGCTTGACAAAGAGGACAATATGGCTATTGATGGGGCCATATAACTGCAGATGGTCAAGGTGACAAAATTCAGTGTAACACTCCCCTTCACAGCTTAAGATCTCTGAAACTTAGCGCTTTCTGGTCACTTTCAAATTAACTCTTGACATTATTATGTAAATCCCTATATATTTCCCCTTCCCCCTATTAAAACCACGTTAATAGCTCCCCTATGTAAATATCCCCTCCCCCTGGTTCAAATACAACCATAAACATCCCTTGGGAATTACTAAGTCATCTGGACCTTAGTAAGAGCCCCATCTCTGCATAAATTTCCCCCTCCCTAGTGTTTGGACTCCTTCCAAAACACATAAAACACCTCTCCAAATGAAACCCCCCCCCCACGTATTTTCTTTGGAATTTATTAATGTTTTTTTAATAAACCACCAAGCGCCGAAACCCATTAAACCCTTAACCTAAAGTTCCAACCCACCTGCGCCGTGAAAAATTAAAAAAAATAACGTGCACGCTGTTTCACTAAGCCTCACGCACCTTCTCCGCTCGTCGGATCACCCCCTCCAGATCTGACAGTTGTTATCCACATCGGGCGCCCTTTTATGTGAGCATGTTAGCACCTGATGTCCGACGGTTTCACTGTCGTACACTGGGACAGCTGGCGCCTTCCCATTGCATCGGGATGCCCCTAACAGAAACCACTTCTGTAGCAAAAGCGATCCGATCCCCCCCAAAACTACCCTTCCCCTAGCATAACAGGAGTGTCACGTCACCCCGCCACGTCTCCACCTCACCCCTTCCTCTCTGCGCCTGGCCCACGTCACCTACCACCGTGTCCCGCCATGTCATCACCCCGCCGTAGTGCCACGTCACCCTGCTGACGTCAGTATGCTGACGTCATATCTGTACCAGAGGACCCCAATGCTGACATCATGCTGACGTCATCCGCCGTACAGCCGACGTCATGCTGACGTCAGCATCCAAAAAACGGAAAAACGCGCAAGCGCGAAAGTCAAGCTTCGGAGCTCCGAAATGAAAAACAGAGGCAGTTTTCGATGCGCGATTAGCACGAATGCTACAGGAAATGACCCATATTGGCGAATATTTATGGAATCTTTTGATTCCTCAGCCCTTTTTGCACCGAAAAGGCTCGAAAAAGCCCGATTTTGCCAATTTAAATGTATTTGAAGACAGAGAGAGACCTAATTCAGAGGTTAAAGTGTATCAGAGCAGTGTGAAGATAGAAAGCATGTCAAAGAGTATTAGAGTAGCGGAAAAGTGTATCAGAGGATATTTTCTCAGGGCTCGAGGCAAATCCAGCATTAAAAGGAAAGCCCTAAAAGTCAAGAAGTAGTTGAGGACGCATTGAAAGCTCACCAGCACAAATGACTGCACATTAAACTCACAGGAGATCAGTGGACCAGAAGTCAATGCATAGTTATTACAAAACCATTGCACCAAGCCATAGAGGACATCACATTAACTCAATTTTGATCCAGCTTCCACCAGCGCAGCCCAAAAAGACTTGATTACATTTAATTCCAGCATAAATTAGGTTTAGAAAACTTTTTTCCTGCAGACCTGTTTAGGTCGGTTGTAATAAATGACATTAGATATTTTTCTTATATATACCACCCTGAAAAATGGAGTAGGGGTTGGTTGGTCGATTGTTTGATCTTTTTTGGTTCGATATTTTGCTTGAGCAGAGACTCGCACTGTAAATGTGATACTTTCTATAATCAAAGACTGCTAAAAGTATGGATTCAGAATCTGTCTGCTGTGTCTTACTGGTCGAGGAGTGACTATGGAATTCCTGTGCTTTGACATGGTTCAATAAGTGTTTCTTTAACTTTGTTAAGTTTTTATTTTTGTGTTATCATCATTCCACCATCTAAATTGCAGAAAAGAAGAATAGTTTAGGATTTGCTTGGCTCCACCCTAGGCTCAATTTCTGCAATTTATCCATGTTTTCATCAGGAATAGTTATGAACATGTATACTTAAATGATCTTGTTTACGTTGTTTCTTTCACATATGAATGCTAGTTTAGGAATTCTTAATTGCTCCTAGATAACCATTCATTCACTTCTCCTCCCTGTCAGTTGGTGAAAGATTCTTGATTGCCTTTCATCACTGAGTATCATTCCATATTTTCAGCAAACTGGTAAT
This sequence comes from Pinus taeda, assembly GCA_000404065.3. Classification (NCBI taxonomy): domain Eukaryota; kingdom Viridiplantae; phylum Streptophyta; class Pinopsida; order Pinales; family Pinaceae; genus Pinus; species Pinus taeda. The sequence continues at coordinate 72,723 of APFE031518173.1, read as the reverse complement.
TGTCTCATGTGTAGCTATCCCACTCCATAATCCTCTTGTGACCAAGAAAACACAACAACAGGCCTCAATCCATGACTCCATGCCCAATGGTTTGAAACTTATCACAATTTCCCTTGCCTCTCTGCTTTGGAATTATCTGCCTCACATTCATCTTCCATCCAAACAAAAAAATCAAAACCCCTGAAACCAATAGCTAGCCTAAAATCATCCCCAACAAAGCTAAATCATTAAGAGAGATTCCTCTCTGATTGCAGGTGGGCTAGAACCTGCAATCCAAAGATTGGTTTGTGGTTACCTCGGCCGTATCCCTTCAAGAGCTTAGGGACAACCTGAGTGATAACATAATGGCGACTCCACTGGGGACCTCATTAACTAATCTCACAAAACCAGTCTGAAGCTCCATAGAGGAAAAAACCAACCTTAAAAAAGTTTGGTCGACTTGTGTTCTTAGAAAATATTCCAAAAACAAGTTAGAAGTTGGCTCCCAAGAAGCATTTGCGCTACACCAAATCAAATCCAGATCCGAATCCCCCTGCTGTTTTTGAAAATCCCAACATAATCCCTAAAATCCGCAGAAAGCAAGAGCAACAAGAATATTTTACTGCTTCAATTCCCGAAACAAATCAACCTAGTAGCTTCACAACCCCTCTCAAAGTTTTGTTCCGTTCAAACCCTTCTTCCCTATGTTCATCATCCACTTCCCCAACCGCTATGTCCACACCTCCATTCACTGCAATACTACCATTACCACTCCTAATATCCCAGTCACTCCAGTCGTTCCACTTATCCCTGTTGTTCCACTTATCCCTGTTAATATGGCTAATAGATATATGCCCTTACAACTGCCTTCTAATCCCGGGGCTATGCCTCAGGACTATCATACAAAAATGACCTATTTTGATGGCACAAATTCCTGCACAGCCCTACAACATACCAAGAAAATGCAGGATTACTTTGAGAGTTATGAGATTGATGATGACAGTGTGAGAATGAATATTTTTGTCCAAAGTTTGACCGGCGATGTCAGAACCTGGTTTAGGGCACTTACACCCAATTCCATTTTAAATCCAGAAGCCTTATACCAGACATTTATTAACAGATGGGAGAAACAGAAAGACCCCTTGCACATACTATCTGAGTATGATACTATCAAAAGAGGACCTCAAGAGGCTGCCTTGGATTACTGTGCAAGGTTTAATAACATTTACAATGCAATACCTCAAAATTTGAGAGCTCCACCTGATATTTCTTTGTACAAATTCCTTGATGGTTTTGATGCTAAAATGGCATATCAGTTAAGGGAAAGAGCCCCTCAAAGCCTTGCATAGATGCAAGATGTTGCTGTCAGTGTGGAGGCAAACCTAATTGCCAAAAGAAACAGAGCCAGAACCGAGAAAATAACCACTTTCAAGGAGGAACCCTCAGCCTTAGACCAAAAACTAGATGCTATCATCAGCGGCATGCATAGGCTAGGAGACAGAGTAGAGAGCATTGAGAGAAAATCATCATGGGAAGGACAACAGTCTAGCAACTTTCGCTAGCACATGCAAGCTTCCCTTTGAACCAAATCACCATTTCACTGCTGAGATAAAACATAGACCCTCGGTCCCCAACAATGTTAAGGATTGGCAAGTGTTTCAAAATGATGCCCAAATTAACAATTTCCTTACTCTTGAGGACGAATTTTTGAACACAAACATTGACATGGATGCCATCAACAATTCCCAACAGCTAACAGAAGAAAATCACCCGGCTATAACAGCTAAACAAATCCTTAACCCAACTGTTTTTCAGAATGCAACCATAGAACAACTGAAACTAATGTGTTTAGAGGAAACAACCAGAGCAGAGGATGAGTTTATTGATCTAAAGAGTAATTTTCTACCTGCTGGCCTTACTCCATTAGAAGACATGTTCGATGAAAATGATGTGCCCAAAACGCCAAAAATGGAGCCTCTAAATGCTGCTATAGAAGAACACAACATAGGAACAGCAGAACAGCCCAAAATGATTAAGTTATCCAAAAATCTGCCCCCTGATCAAAAACCAAAATATGTGGATTTGTTCAAAGAATTCCAAGATGTATTAGCTTGGATTTATGAGGACTTGAAGTCCTATGACACCTCAGTGATCCAACACACCATTCCCCTAAAACCAAATAAAAAACCGTTCAAACAGAAACTTAGAAGAATCAACCCCATGCTTCTTCCCCTCATTGAAAAAGAAATAAAGAGAATGTTTGAAGCAGGTACCATTGCACCCATCAGATTCTCTAAATGCGTATATAACTTAGTTCCCACAAGGAAAAAATTAGGAGAGATAAGACTGTGTGTAGACTTGAAAAATTTAAACCAGGTCTCTCTAAAAGACCACTATCCTCTGCCTAAAATGGACCGTATCTTACAAAGAGTAGTGGGATCCTCTAGAATTTCTTTACTAGATGGATTTTTAGGATTTAATCAGATACTTGTTCACCCAGATGACCAAGACAAGACAGCCTTTACCACACCATGGGGAACGTTTAAGTAAGTTAAAATGCCTTCGGGTTAAAAAACGTTGGTGCTACCTTTCAAAGGGCAATGGATATTGCATTTTCCAAGGAGATACATGATTTCCTCGTTGTATACCTAGATGACCTAACCCCTTTCTCCAAATCTGACCAAGAGCACCTTAAGCACCTAAGGCAAATCTTCATGACATGCAGGAAATATGGCATTTCCTTGAATCCTAAGAAGTCCCTATTTTCCCTTGAGCAGGGCAAGCTCCTAGGCCACATCATATCAAAATATGGGATTAGAATTGATCCTGAGAGAATTCAAGCTATCCTTGAAATCCCATATCCAAGAAATATAAATGAGTAGCAAGAATTCTTGGGAAAGATCAATTTCCTAAGGAGATTTATCCCAAACCTAGCTAAGCTAATAAGGCTATTGAGCAATATGTTAAAAAAAGATGCCAAGGTAAGATGGTCTCTTGAAACCAAGCAAGATTTTGAGAGTATCAAAACTGCCTTGACTCAAACGCCTGTCCTCACCGGTCCGCAATTCGACAAAGATTTTATCGTTTTTTCTTTTGCATCTGAGCACACCATAGCTGTTGTCCTTTTGCAAAAATATGATCAAGGTAATGAAAAGCCAATTGCTTTCTTCAGCCGATCTTTAAGATATGCTCCCTTAAAGTATCAGATTATGGAAAAGTAGGCTTATGCTCTGGTTAAGGCCATCAAAGATTTTAGAATTTACATCTTATATTCCCATGTGATTGCCTATGTCCCAAACTCTGTCGTAAAAGATATATTAACTCAAGAGGGACTGCAAGGCAAAAGAGGCAAGTGGATTGCCAGCATTCTTGAATACGACATTGAAATAAAACCTACCAAGCTCATAAAAGGACAAGTTTTAGCCAAACTAATGTCCGAAACAAATTTCCAAGCCTTAGACATCAATCAACTAGACAATGAACCGGAGCTGGTGACTCCACAGATCAGTGAAACCTTTTTGCAATCCCCATGGTATGCTGATATTTGCTTTGTATTGTTAAACCTGTGTGCTCCCCCAGGATTGTCCAAGACCAAGAAAAGATTTTTAAGCATGAAATCATCAAAGTTTTGTGTCATAGATGGTGCTTTGTTTTGGAAAAATCATGAAGGAATATTGCTTAATTGTTTTACTATGAATGAAACTAACATCATCATGAAATAATTCCATGCAGGGGACTATGGAAGACACTTATATTGGAAGTCCACTGCTGACAAGATTTTAAGGGCTGGTTATTATTGGCCCTCTCTTTTGCCAGATGTCAAGAAGTTTGTTGTTTCATGTCACAAATGCCAAATCTTTGAAGGGAAAAGAAAATTACTACCTCTGCCCCTTAAGCCCATTTCAACCGAAAAGCCTTTTCAACAATGGGATCTCGACTTCATTGGAGAAATTCATCCCTCTTCCTCAGGCCAGCACAAGTGGATTCTAACAGCCACTGATTATTTGACTAAGTGGATTGAAGCCATCCCATGTAGACAAGCCAACGACTCCACCATTATCCAATTCCTTGAGAGCAATATCCTTTCCAGATTTGGCTGCCCTGAGAAGATTATCACTGACAACGCTGCTACCTTCAAATCCAAAAAGATCATCAATTTCTGCCACAAATTCCACATTACCTTGGGCCACTCCATAGCCTACTACCCTCAAGGTAATGGCTTGGCCGAATCATCCAACAAAAGCCTCATCAACATCATAAAGAAGCTGCTAAAGGAAAACAAAAAGAACTGGCACAGGAAGCTCACAAATGCTCTGTGGGCAGACAGACTCTCAACTAAGAAATCCATTGGGATGAGCCCTTATGAGCTAGTATATGGCATGGAAGCTAAATTTCCTTCATCTTTGGGCATTCCTACTATCAAGCTATTGCAGGAAATTCAGGCCGAACCAAATGACATGCAGAGAAGAGTAAATCAAACCATTCATCTTCAGCAAACCAGAGAACAAGTGTATGACAAAGCTCAAATGTTGTAAGAAAAACTCAAAAAGATGTTTGATAAGAAAGCTAAAGCAGAGGATTTCTGGGTTGGCAGCAAAGTTCTTAGGTGGGACTCACGAAGAGAGGACAAGGGCAAGCATTCCAAATTCGATTTCCTATGGAAAGGCCCATACATTATCAGTGTTGTGCAAGGAAATAACACGTATTTTCTCAAATCTCTAGATGGCAGCACAGCCGAAGAAGGCCCTGTTAATGGCCGAATGCTAAAACACTACAATGATCCCTTTTGAAAGAAAGAACAGGCGGTGTTATTTTCTGTACATAAATGTTTGTATATATCAGCACTTTGATTTTATTTTGTAACAGCCCAGATGCTAAACCATGCGGAAGAAAGCAGGCAGTGCTTCATAATTCACTAGCAAACCAGTTGAGAGAAAGTGTTGTGTGTGGTCCAAAAGTTCAAATCAATCCAACAGTCAACACTAAAAAGTCTTCAATGCACAGCAAAAATAGAAGATCAAGGCAATCTGACCTGTTGTTCTTGGCTTCTCACAAGGAGAAGCCATCCCCAAGTGGAGCCACTGTTAGCCTCCTGCTGCAGCAGGTTACTCATATTTCATGATGTACATTTTTACAGGCCAAATATGTCATACTTTGCCTGCTGCAATGCTCCATATTTGCTAACACTCACCAAAAAGAAGCCATGAGAGAATGCTACTCAAAGTTCATCTACTGCATTCTTGTTTTGAAGAGTTATTCCATTTTTGTAAAGTTTTCATCTAAAGGCAGGTCTAAACAGCTTAATCTTGGTCTCCCTAGGTTTCAATTTCCTGTTTTAGAATATAGAGAATGAATAATCTGGCCAAACAACTTAATCTTGGCAGATTCTTAGATAGGTAGAGAATCAAAGGAGCCCAACTGCTTAATCTGGGTCCTTGGAGGAAATAAGTGTAGATGTAGAATAGGAAGACATCAAAAGAAAAAGTTGAAAAGCTGGGTCTGCAAGTCCAAGTGCACCCAAACCAAAAAGAAAAAAAAATGTTATGTAAGTAGGCTGGGTAGGTAATTTTGAGGTTGTAGAATGTTGATTTGTGGTTAATTCCACATTTTCAAGTGTTACACTCATACAGATCGCAGTCAGCAGAAAGTTCCCATCGGAAGGACGTCAAGCGAGGCATGACTAACTTCCTCTTCTTCCTCTTCCCTAAATAACTTACTAACTTCCCCTAAAGAGGTCAAGATCTGCTTGATATCTCTTAGTTTCACCATTTTCCATGTCATTAGCCTTGGTAAAGATCTGCTTTACTCAAGGAGGCTCCATACTTTCTCTACAAAGTTCTATCTTCCCTTCACAGCCTAAGATCTCTGAAACTTAGCGCTTTCTAGTCACTTTCATATTAACTCTTGACATTATTATGTAAATCCCTATATATTTCCCCTTCCCCCTATTAAAACCATGTTAATAGCTCCCCTGTGTAAATATCCCCTCCCCCTGGTTGAAATATAACCATAAACATCCCTTGGGAATTACTAAGTCATCTGGACCTTAGTAAGAGCCCCATCTCTGCATAAATTTCCCCCTCCCTAGTGTTTAGAATCCTTCCAAAACACATAAAACCCCTCTCCAAATGCAAACCCCCCCCCTCCCCCGCGCATTTTCTTTGGAATTTATTAATGTTTGTTTAATAAACCACCAAGTGCCGAAACCCATTAAACCCTTAACCTAAAGTTCCAACCCGCCCGCGCCATGAAAAATTTAAAAAAATAACGCGCGCACTGTTTCATTAAGCCTCACGCACCTTCTCCGCTCATCCACCGTCGGATCGTCCCCTCCAGATCTGACATATGTTATCCATATCGGGCGCCCTTTTGTGTGGGCACGTTAGCACCCGATGTCCGACGGTTTCACCGTCGTACACCGGGACAGCTGGCGCCTTCCCATTGCATCAGGCCACCCCTGATAGAAACCGCTTCCGTAGAAAAAGCTGTCCGATGCCCCCCCAAAACCGCCCTTCCCCTCGCATAACAGGAGTGCCGCGTCACCCCACCACGTCGGCGCCACCTCACCCTTTCCTGCCTGCGCTTGGCCCACGTAACCTACCATCGTGTCCCGCCACATCATCACCCCGCCATACTACCACATCACCCTGCTGACGTCAGCATGCTAACATCATATCCATACCAGAGGACCCCACTGCTGACGTCATGCTAACATCATCTGCCGTACAGTTTATGTCATGCTGACATCAGTAGCCAAAAAATGGAAAAACGCGCAAGCACAAAAGTCAAACTTCGGAGCTCCGGAATGAAAAACAGAGGCAGTTTTCGATGCGCGATTAGCACGAAGCACTAATCGCACATCGCTACGGGAAATGAGCCATATTGGAGAATATTTTGATTCCTCGGCCCTTTTTGCACTGAAAAGGACCGAAAAAGCCCGATTTTGCCAATTTAAACGTATTTGAAGACAGAGAGAGACCTAGTTCAGAGGTTAAAGTGTATTAGAGCAGTGTGAAGATAAAAAGCATGTCAAAGAGTATCAGAGTAGCGGCAAAGTGTATCAGAGGAGATTTTCTCAGGGCTCGAGGCAGATCCAACATTAAAAGGAAAGCCCTGAAAGTCAAGAAGCAGTTCAGGACGCATTGAAAGCTCACCAGCACAAATGACTGCACATTAAACTCACAGGAGATCAGTGGACCAGAACTCAATGCATATTTATTACAAAACCACTGCACCAAGCCACAGAGGACATTACATTAACTCAATTTTGATCCAGCTGCCACCGGCGCAGCCCAAAAAGACTTGATTACATTTAATTCCAGCATAAATTAGGTTTAGAAAGCTTTTTTCCTGCAGACCTGTTTAGGTCGGTTGTAATAAATGACTTTAGATATTTTACTTATATATACCACCCTGAAAAATGGAGTAGGGGTTGGTTGGTTGATTGTTTGATCTTTGTTGGTTCGATATTTTGCTTGAGCAGAGACTCACACTGTAAATGTGATACTTTCTATAATCAAAGACTGCTGAAAGTATGGATTCAGAATCTGTCTGCTATGTCTTACTAGTCGAGGAGTGACTATGGAATTCCTGTGCTTCGACATGGTTCAATAAGTGTTTCTTTAACTCTGTTAAGTTTTTATTTTTGTGTTATCATCATTCCACCATCTAAATTGCAGAAAAGAAGAATAGTTTAGGATTTGCTTGGCTGCACCCTAGGCTCAATTTCTGCAATTTCTCCATGTTTTCATCAGGAATAGTTCTGAACATGTATATTTAAATGATCTTGTTTACGTTTTTTCTTTCACATATGAATGCTAGTTTAGGAATTCTTAACTGCTCCTAGATAACCATTCATTTACTTCTCCTCCCTGTCAGATGATGAAGGATTCTTGATTGCCTTTCATCACTGAGTATCATTCCATCTTTTCAGAAAACTGGTAATTGTCTCATGTGTAGCTATCCCGCTCCATAATCCTCTTGTGACCAAGAAAACGCAACAGCAGGCCTCAATCCATGACTCCATGCCTAATGTTTTGAAACTTATCACAATTTCCCTTGCCTCTCTGCTTTGGAATTATCTGCCTCACATTCATCTTCCATCCAAACAAAAAAATCAAAACCCCTGAAACCAATAGCTAGCCTAAAATCATCCCCAACAAAGCTAAATCATTAAGAGAGAGCCCTCTCTGATTGCAGGTGGGCTACAACTTGCAATCCAAAGATTGGTTTGCGGTTACCTCAATCGTATCCCTTCAGGAGCTTAGGGACAACCTGAGTGATAACAAGTATCATCGTCACTATCTCGATTGCAGAAAGAAAGACTAGTCTACAATTTGCCTTACAGCACTCTATACTCATTTTCTGCAATTTCTATATGTTTTTCTTCTGACTTAGGCATTAATATGAATACCTCATGGCTAATATTTGTTCTATGTCATCCATGTATGATTGTTATTTAGGAAATCTTGACTGTTCCTAGATATAGTTCATTCACCTTACCTCTGTCATCCAGATGAAGGATTTCTTAGTTGCCTTACATCTCTGACCTCCACTTCATCCTCTTTCAGCCTGTATAATTGTTTCCTGAGCAGCTATCCTACTCCATATTCCTCTTGTGACCAAGAAAACACACCAGCAGTCCTACTCCCTGATTCCATGCCCAATGGTTTGAAACTTATCAAACTATGCATTGCCTCTCTACTTGAAACCATCCTCCTTCCCACCAAAACACAAACAAAACCCCTTGTACTCAACAACTAGCCTAAAATCACCCTAAACAAAGCTAAATTTCAAAGAGAGAGCCCTCTCTGATTGCAGGTAGGCTAGGACCTGCAGTCGAAAGATTGGTTTGGTGTTACCTCAGCCGTATCCCTTAAGGAGCCAAGGGACAACCTGAGCGTTAAAATAATGGCGACTCCACTGGGGAGATTTTGCAATGATCAAGTTGGAAGCTGGCTCCCAAAAAGAATTCACGTTATACAAGGTCAAATCTGGACCCAAAGCCCCCAGCTACTTATGAAAATCCAAATTTAATCCAAAGAAACCTTAAGAAGCTAGAGCCAAGAGAGGATTTAGTTGATTCTAGTCCTGAGAAAGTTTAGCCAAGTAGAGTTCCAACCCCTGTCAAAGTCCTATTTCGTTCATCCCCTATTGCCCCTACTTCATCATCCACCTCTCCAAGCACCTCGTCCACACCCTCGTTCACTGCACATACTACCACTACAACTCCTATTATCCCAGTTGTTCCAGCTGTTTCATTTATCCCTGTTGTTCCACTTATCCCTGTAAATATGGCTAATAGATATGCCCCTTTGCAGCTACCCGCAAACCCCGGGGCTATGCCTTAGGACTACCAGACTAAAATAACTTATTTCGATGGCACAAGTTCCTGCACAACCCTTTAGCATACAAAGAAAATGCAGGATTACTTTGAGAGCTATGAGATTGACGATGATAGTGTGAGAATGAGGATTTTTGTCCAAAGTTTGACAGGTGCTGTTAGGCCTTGGTTTAGAGCACTCCTAGCCGATTCCGTAGCAAACTTAGAAGCCTTATACCAGACATTTATCAATAGATGGGAGAAAAAGAAAGACCCATTGCACATATTGTCTGAATATGACACCATTAAAAGAGGCCCTCAGGAGGCTGTGTTAGACTACTGCGCAAGGTTTAACAATGTTTACAATGCAATCCCACAGAACCTTAGGCCTCCACTGGATCTTGCTTTATATAAATTACCTGATGGTTTTGACACTGACATGGCTTATCAATTAAGGGAAAGAGCCCCTCAAAGCCTGGCAGAGATGCAAGACGTTGTTGTTAGTGTGGAGGCAAACTTAATTTCCAAGAGAAATAGAGCGAGAGCCGAGAGAAGAACCACCTTTAAAGAAGAACCTTCAGCCTTAGACCAAAAACTGGATGCTATTATCAGTGGCATGCACAGTCTGGGAGATAGAATAGAAACCATTGAGAGAAAGTCTACATGGGATGCGCCCCAAGCCAACACTGTTAGGAACCCAAATTTCAGGAAAACTCACAACCAAAATGCTGGACGATCCAGCTCAGATCATGATATAAGACCTCCTTTCCAAGAGAACTACACAGAGGAATCTACATCTCGTGAGCCATTAGAAGATACTCATATAAACTAGGTGGGTTCAAAGAGTGAACAACAGGTTTTCTTAACACAAGAAGACTGCGATCATATCCAACAAAACCAAGATGATCATGACTTTCATAAATTTCAGACTCAAACCGGAGAGTCTTTTGACTTCAAACAAGGCTATGATTCTACTGTGTATGAAGTGCACAAGCAATATAAACTGAGGACCAGAACAATTGATGTGCCCGAGACCGTCAAACAAAAGCAAACAAAACAACCCAAGAAGATTAAAGGGACGGCAGTTATTACAGATCCAGCTGATGAGACTGTCCCAAACTTGCAGGAAGTAACTATGGAAGACATAACAGACATGCAGCCCTCTAATGATCAGCCTTTGTTATCTTCTCCCTCAAAAGAAGATTTGAACAGCACTCTGAAAAACCTTCCCAAAATAGAAATACCGCAAGGTATCACTCACCATAACGTTGATAATAAGAGGAAATCACAGAAAATACACTTGAAAGGGGAAAATCTGCCACTGCCAACACAAAGACTCCATTGTAGAAACCATTTAACTTAGAAGTAGAAATAAGTAAGCTTAAGATTTCCATCCCCCTCTTTGAGCTTGCCAAACATGATGTGTATGTAGGTTTTAACCCCATACAGAAATTACCTGCATACAATTCTAAATCACAGGAAAAATAAAAATGCGAGAGCATAACACATAAAACACATATACACAGAGATTTCCCACTGGATCCCAAAACCGAGACTACGAGATTGATTTTTCATTATGTTCCTTTCAATGTTACAATACATATTTATACATGCCAAAGCATCCAATACCATGGACTGAAAACCATTGCGTCCAAAA
>APFE031518173.1:46797-57475 GCA_000404065.3 Pinus taeda | reverse complement strand
GCCTTCCTATCATTTCCTAAGAAGACATCACCACCATCGTATTTCTCATACTCGCAGAACCACTCTCTATGGGGAGTAAATTTGAAGGATGCACCTGAGTCAATTAACCATGCCTCATGATCTACATGTGTACTTGAAGAAGCCAAGTACACATCCCCACCTTCATCTGAGGTGGTTTTTTCCTTTGCAGAAGGAGCATCATCAGATCCCTTTCCTTTATCAAGAGCTTTACATTTACTATCCCTTCTGAAGTGCCCTTCCTTACCGCATTTTCAACACACCACCTTTATAGGTTTTCCTGGATATTTAGATCTCCCACTCGATGACTTATTTTTGTTTCTCTTTTGGGACCGTCCTCGTACAGACAAGGCATCACCATTCTGGTTGTCCATATTTTTCCATCCCATCTCCTCCGTCAGCAAGGCTGAGACTATTTCATCAAACTACAAAGCAGTTGCATTGCTACCTATTGCAATAACCAGACTATCCCACGAATCTATTAGAGAACACAAAAAACTGATGCACTTATCTTCATCTGAAATTTTAATATCAACAGATGGTAATTGACTTACCACAGTATTAAACGCATTCAAATGCTCTATCATTGAGTCTCCATCTTTCATCCTCAAGTTATACAGCTTTTTCCGCAGGAATCGTTTATTCACCAGAGACTTAGATTGGTACAAAGTCCCTAACTTGTCCCACAGAGCCTTCGTCGTAGCTTCTCCTGATACATTCAACAATACTGAATCTGAGACACACAATCATATTGTGCTCTTTACCTTCTGATCCAGTTTCTTCCATTCTTCATCGATCACTCCCGTTGGTTTAGTACCCGAATCTACCACGATCCATTGATCTTTATCCACCAACAGATCCTCCATCTTGAGTTTCCACAACTCAAAACTCTAACCGTTGAACTTCTCAATCTCTACCTTTCCGCTACTCGCCATCTTCTTTCACCACCAGAATCGATCTCTTAGATCTCCCACTGAACAGGGTCTACCACAGGCCCGAGCGAAACCCCTCAGCAAGAAAGGCATCACCTTGAAGCCAAAATAGCTCTGATACCAAATGTAGGTTTTAACCCCGTACAGAAATTACCTGCATACAATTCTAAATCACAGGAAAAATAAAAATATGAGAACATAAGACATAAAACACATATACACAGAGATTTCCCACTGGATCCCAAAACCAAGACTACCAACTTGAGTTTTCATTATGTTCCTTTCAATGTTTAAATACATATTTATACATGCCGAAGCATCCAATACCATGGACCGAAAACCATTGCGTCCAAAACCATGGACCGAAAACCATTGCGTCCAAAACCATGGACCGAAAACCATCGCGTCCAAAAAACATGTGCGAAAATTATGCACAAAACCATAGGTGGGTCCGCCCAACCTAACATAGGGTCCAAAACCAAAATTTTCCGGGGCGCTTCCCTGAACCCCATAAAGTGGGATTACGGGTACCCCTCAGACCCCCCATTAACTATGTGGAAAGAATATAACACAACCCAACAGTGTATAGGCAACAAATCCAAAAATCACTTCAAATGCTAGAGACCAAGGATGATGTCAATGTTTTAGATGATATTCCTAAGCTGTTATTCGGTCCTGAGGTTAATGGAAAACCAACATATGGAGTTGTTCTTCCCTTTTATGTAAACCTACATATACATGACAAAGTTTTGCACAATGTTATGTTTGATTCAGGTGCCTCACACAATATTATGCCCAAAGATGTAATGGAAAAGCTAAACCTTGATGTCACAAGACCCTACAAAGACCTATTCTCCTTTGACTCAAGTCAGGTCAAGTGTTTAGGCTTAATCAAAGATCTATGTGTGCCTTTAGTCCAATATCCAAACAAAACAATTCTGATGGACGTGGTGGTCGCTGACATTCCACCAAAATATGGGATGCTCTTGTCAAGATCTTGGGGAGAAAAACTCCAAGGATCCCTTCAATTAGACCTCTCTTACACCACTATTTCAGCCTTTGGGTAACCAAAGAGACTGTATAGAGAAACGCTGATGAAGTATGGGGTGAGTAGTGAGGAAAAGCCCCAAAACTTTCCCATTTACTCAATCCATTCTGATATGGATTCCTTTATTTTGTTCAATGATGATGATGGTCCCCCAATTGGTGATAAGCCTTTGGATTTAGAACAAGAAGCATGTATAAGTGAGGAATCGGTTACCCATACCCAAGAAACTGTCAAAACAAACAATGCAACCAGCACACAAGGAGAACCTCCCGAAACAGGAAAATTCAAATATTCCCACTCCGATAATGATTTCAACTCCCAATGCTAGCCAAGACCAAGAAATCCTATGGTATTTGGAGTTTGACGGTTCAGTAAATAAGCTAGGAGAAGGGGCAGGAGTATGGATCCATAATGCCCAAAACAACCATGCAGAGGGTCATGCCTATAGATTGAATTTCGAATACACCAACAAAATGGCAGAGTATGAGGCCCTCCTTTTAGGCCTTAAGCTCATCAAAGCTCTTGGAGCTGCAAAAGTTTCCATTCTCGGTGACTCCGACTTAATAATCCAATAAATGAAAGACAACTTTGTCACCAATGACAACAAGCTAAGAGCTTATAGGACTGCTGCCACATAAATACTCAATTCCTTCACTGAATCCAAGCTTGCCAAGATATCAAGAAGCCATAACATGCATGCTCATAGTCTAGCCACCTTTCCTAGCACTTGCAAGCTTCCCTTTGATCCCAATCATCGCTTTACTGCTGAGGTAAAGCACAGGCCTGCCATCCCTAAAAATATTAAAGATTGGCAAGTTTTTGAGGATGATGCACAAATCAACAATTTTTTGACTTTGTAGCAAGAGTTTTCAAGTTTAAACATTGACATGGATGCCATGGGTGAACAACAACAAACAACAACCCAAAATCAGCAAACCCTAACAGTTGAAACAACTAGAAAAATGCTACGCCCAACCATTTTTTATGCCAAAAACATGCAAGACCTTAAGCAGATACATTCAGGAGAAATAGATAAAACAGAGGCCGAAATCATTGATTTAAAAGACAATTTTTTACTTACTGGTCTCACTCCATTAGAAGACATCTTTGATACAAACGATGTTCCCAAAAAACCAAAAATGCAACCTCTAAACATTGCAATTAAAGATTGTAATATTGGAACAGCAGAGAAGCCCAAAATGATTAAAATGTCCAATTCTTTGCCCCGTGATCAAAAACCAAAGTATATTGACCTGTTCAAAGAGTTCCAAGATGTATTTGCTTGGAGTTATGAGGACTTGAAGTCCTATGACACCTCGGTTATTCAACATACCATCCCTCTAAAACCAAATCAAAAGCCCTTCAAACAAAAACTAAGGAGAATCAATCCAGTCCTTCTCCCTTTGATCGAAAAAGAAGTGAAAACAATGTTTGAGGCTGGCATTATAGCACCCATTAGATTTTTTGAATGGGTATCCAATCTTGTTGCCACAAGAAAGAAGACAGGTGAAATTAGGCTTTGTGTAGACTTAAGAAATCTAAACCAAGTCTCCCTTAAAGACCACTACCCATTGCCCAAAATGGACCACATTCTCCAAAGAGTAGTGGGGTCATGTAGAATATTTTTGCTAGATGGCTTTTCAGGTTTCAATCAAATACTTATTCACCCAGATGACCAAGACAAGATAGTCTTTACAACACCGTGGGGAACATTTAAATATGTGAAGATGCCTTTCGGACTAAAGAATGCAGGTGCTACCTTTCAAAGGGCCATCGACATTGCATTTGCCCAAGAAATCCATGATTTCTTGGTTGTCTATATTGATGACTTAACCCCTTTCCCCAAATCTGACTGAGAGCATCTCAAACACCTTAGGCAAGTATTCATGACATGTAGGAAATATGGAATTTCCTTAAACCCCAAGAAGTCCCTCTTCAGCCTTGAGGAAGGCAAGCTTCTAGGCCATATTATTTCAAAAGATGGCATCATAATTGATCCGGAAAGGATCCAAGCCATTATGTAGATCCCTTATTCGATAAACATCAAAGAGTTGCAAGCATTCCTTGGAAAAATCAATTTCCTAAGGAGATTTATCCCAAACTTGGCTGAGTTGGTAAGACTGTTAAGCAACATGTTAAAGAAAGATTCCAAGGTAAAATGGACTCTAGAGGCCAAGCAAGCATTTGAGAGTATTAAAGTTGCATTAACCCAAACTCCGGTCCTCACAAGCCCACAGTTTGACAAGGAGTTCATCATCTTTTCCTTTGCTTCAGATCACATGATAGCTGTTGTCTTTTTGCAAAAAGATGACCAAGGAAATGAGAAACCAATTGCATTTTTCAGCAGAGCCCTTAGAGATGCGCCTTTGAAGTACCAAATCATGGAGAAGCAGGCCTATGCTCTTGTTAAGGCAATTAAAGATTTCCGAGTTTACATTTTATATTCACATGTGATTTCCTATGTCCCAAATTCTATTGTAAAAGACATATTAACTCAAGAGGGATTATAAGGAAAAAGAGGCAAGTGGATTGCCAACATCCTTGAATATGACATTGAAATAAGACCTACCAAGATCATAAAGGGACAAGATTTAGCCAAACTAATGTCTAAAACCAATTTTCAAGCCCTAAACATTAACCAGCTGGACAATGAACAGGAGCTGGCGACTCCACAGATCAGTGAGACCTTTTTGCAATCCCCACGGTATGCTGATATTTGTTATATATTGTTAAACCTGTGTGCTCCTCCAAGATTGTCCAGGACCAAAAAGAGATTTTTAAAAATGAAGGCATCAAAGTTTTGTGTCATAGATAGTGCTTTGTTTTGGAAAAACCATGAAGGAATATTGCTGAACTGTTTAACTATCAATGAAACTGACAGTGTTATGAAAGAGTTCCATGCAGGGGACTGTGGAGGACATTTATATTGGAAGTCCACTACTGACAATATTTTAAGGGCTGGTTTCTATTGGCCCTCTTTGTTTGTAGATGTAAAAAATTTTGCTGTCTCATGCCACAAATGCTAGATCTTTGAAGGCAAAGGAAAGCTGTTGCCCTTGCCCCTTAAGCCCATCTCAACCAAAAAGCCTTTTCAACAATGGGGTCTTGACTTCATCGGAGAAATCCATCCCTCTTCCTCAGGCCAGCACAAGTGGATTCTAACAGCCACCGACTATTTCACCAAGTGGATTGAAGCCATCCCATGCAGGCAAGCCAATGACTCCACCATTATCCAATTTATTGAAACCAACATCCTCTCCAGATTTGGCTGCCCTGAGAAGATCATTACAGATAACGCTGCTGCCTTCAAATCCAAAAAAATGATTTATTTTTGCCATAAATTCCACATCACCCTGGGCCACTCCACAACCTATTATCCTCAAGGCAATGGCTTGGCCGAATCTTCCAACAAGAGCCTGATTAATATCATAAAGAAAATGTTGGAAGAAAACAAGAAGAACTGGCACAAAAGGCTTATTAATGGCCTTTGGTCAGACATACTGTCAACCAAGAGATCCATTGGGATGAGCCCTTATGAGCTAGTATATGGTATGGAGGCCAGATTTCCATCTTCTTTGGGCATTCCTGTTATTAAGCTACTACAGGAAATTCGAGCTGAACCAAATGAAATTCAACGAAAAATTAATCAGACCATTCATCTTCAGCAAACTAGAGAGCAAGTTTACAACAGAGCTCAGATCTTGCAAGACAAGCTAAAAAAAATATTTGACAAGAGGACTAAGGCTAAGGATTTCTGTGTTAGCAACAAAGTTCTGAGGTGGGACTCATGAAGAGAAGATAAGGGGAAGCATGAAAAGTTCGATTTTTTATGTAAAGGCTCATTTGTTATCAGCGTTGTGCAAGGCAATAAGACGTATTTTCTCAAATCTATAGATGACAACACAGTGGAAGACGACCCTGTCAATGGCCGAATGTTGAAACATTATCGAGATCCCTTTTAAAGGGATACAATGCCCCTGTTTATATATTTCTATATTAGTATTTGTATATATGTCAGCGCTTTCCTTTTTTTTATATATATAACAAATCCAATTGCTTGGAACCAAGCAGCAAAGTTATGGAGACAGAGCAAGGTAGTCCTCTATTTTAACGATTAGTCACAGCACCATTCTCAGAATAGCAACAACAAAGTTATGGAAACAATGTCTTCTCTGACAAATGAGAGCAAGTTTACATTCTTGATACATGACGAAACAGTTGTCACGGGATGTGGTGAACTAGATTGTGTTTGAGAACCATCAATACATGGTGATATCATTATTTCAGACCTTGTAGCCCGTGAAAACTCTTTTTCAAGGCCACTAGAAATGTCTGAAGATGTTTCTAAAGCTTTCTCACAGGATATAGTATCTAAAGTTTGGGAGGTTTTATTTTGAGAAACTTCTCTAGTTTCCATAGCTCGAAGGGAGGCAATGATTGCTTCCATGACCATCCTTTCTTCATCATTTATTCAAATTGGAACTCGAGCAAATCTATCCAAAGGACAGTCAGAAACTCGGTTGCCTGTAGGAAATTCTACGACAGGATCAATGCAATTTTTGTCAAGGATGTTGTCATTGCTTTTAGCGCATTTATTGGATGTACCTTCAGCATCATTGTTTTCTTTCCTCTCCTGTCCACTTAAGTCCTCTGTGTGGATGATGCCTACAGTTTTTCTGATATGTCTGCAAATTCAAAAGGCACCTCAGTTCTACTCATTTGCCACCTAGAGCGAAAATGATCAATGGCATCTTCAGTGGTATCATTTTGTGTGGATCCTGGACCTCCAATAATTTCATGCAACACATTCTCATCCAGATTTCCTAATTCATCGAAGCAGTCATATAAACATTCATAAGCATGTTGATTATAATATTTCTCTTTGTTTTCGTATTGATGTTGGTTTTAAACATCAATCAGTCCATGATAAAGTGTTGGCTAACCATGATTCATTGCCAATGAGTGTTGCTAATCAGATGTCTTTGGCAGTGAAAATCGTTTCAATTTATCTATTGCTCTATCACAGACTCCGCTAAAGACATTTATACTGAAAGTGAAATTGGTAGCCAAGAAACTAGTGATATGCAAGTCAAGTTTCAGAGATGAATCTTCAAGCACCAGCTGACGGACACCTTACCCTAAATTCCAGAAATTGATGCATCCTATAAAGTAGCACAGGGGATAGCTCTTGTAAAGGATTCTATAAAAGTAGTGAATTAAAATTCTAAAGAAAATCACTGTGGTTATAAGGAAGCATTTTCTTCTCGTAAGCATGATTTGGGGCATGTCAAACATAAAATTGAAATTTACGATGGCACTGAGGTTCAAAAAGATGGAACTGTTTTCGACTCACCTTGTAACACTACCGACAGTGGACCAAATGTTGATGTGTCTCCCCCTTCTTTTGAGATGACTAATATTAAACTGGTTCATACTAATTTCCCAGGTTTTGAAGGATTTCGCAGCGTTGAGACGACTATGGTTGTCAATGATAATTTCTTCCATAATGATGAACCTGGTTTAAAATATGAAAGCTTCGGCATGGTTGAAGAACCCATGGCAATTGATGAGAGTGTTTTTATAGTTGACACTCCTGTGAGACGTGATTCGAATGTCTGCAAGGGTGGCGTCTCTATTTTAAATACTCAGATTAAGGACAAGGTTCATAATATTCTAGTAGTTTGTGAGAGTGCCTCTAAGGTTGACGCCTCTGTAACTGTTAATGAGAGTGTCTGCAAACTAACGACACTTTTGCAGGTTATGAAAGTACCTGCAAGGCTGAGTCCATTGAGGCTGTTAAAGACAGGGAGGTCAATATTGGGTTTCCAGTGACAATTGATGAGAGCGCTTGCAATTGATGAGAGCGCTTCCAAATCTCCAGCCCAGTCTACATCAACAAAGCCATGAATATCCAACACTCTGTCCAATCCTGGTCTTCCTTGGTAGCACAAACCATAATCACTAGTGCCACGCAAATACCTTAAAAGCCGCTTCACTATTGTCCAGTGCTCCTTCCCTAGTTTTGACATTAACCTGCTCAATACTCCCACTGCATGTGCAATGTATGGTCTAGTATAGACCATTTCATACATCAAGCTACCAACTACGCTTGCATATGCAACACGGGACATTTCCTCTTCCTCTTCTTGTGTCTTGGGACACTGTTAAGCAGATAACCTCACGCCTACAGGAATAGGAACCTTCATCGGTTTACTATCCTACATATTAAACCTCTGCAGTATTGTCTCGACATACTTCCTCTAGTTTAACCAGAGCTTCCTCTTTACCCGATCTCTTTTAATTTCCATGCCCAAAATATAGTTTGAATCACCGAGATCTTTCATGTCGAATTTGGAGGACAATTGGGTCTTCAAATCCTCGATAATTTCTTTGTCATTTCCAACAAGCAACATATCATCCAAATACAAGACCAGATAAATAACACAGTCACCAACTAATTTAAAATACACACAGTGATCTGCTTTATTTCTGGTGAATCCAAGTCCCCATATAAATGTATCAAATTTATGATACCACATCCTTGGTGACTGTTTTAACCCATACAAAGATTTCTTTAACTTGCATACCAGTCCTTTCTTACCCTCCACCGCAAAGCCTTCAGGTTGCTTCATGTAGATTTCCTCTTCCAAATCCCCGTGAAGAAATGTTGTCTTCCATCCATCT
Source organism: Pinus taeda (assembly GCA_000404065.3). NCBI lineage: Eukaryota > Viridiplantae > Streptophyta > Pinopsida > Pinales > Pinaceae > Pinus > Pinus taeda. The sequence continues at coordinate 48,793 of APFE031518173.1, read as the reverse complement.
GTTCTACCTCAAAATCAAAAGCAGCAGCAACAGATAAAAGTAATCTAATAGAAGTTACCTTGGCAACAGGAGAAAAAATATCACCAAAATCAATTCCCGGCACCTGGGAATAACCTTTTGCTACCAACCGAGCTTTGTATTTCTCCACCTTCCCTTCTGCATTTGTCTTCTTCTGGAACACCCATTTGCTGCCAATGGGTTTCCTTCCAGCCGGCAACTCCACCAGATCCCAAGCCTCATTTTTGTGCAAAGATGCCATTTCATCAACCATGGCCTCTTTCCATTGTTTTCCATCCTCTGAATCCACTGCTTCATTCACAGTTCTGGGATCATCATCAGTAACAGACAAAGCAAAGGTTGAACAGAAAGCAGATGGACTATACCTTTCCGGCTGCCTTCTTTCTCGAGCTGATCTTCTCACAGCCGGAGTTTTTGGCTCTTCATCTTCTGATTCCTCCTCTGCTACAGAGTCTGATTCTTCCTCCTTTAGTTCAAACTCTATCTTCACAGGTTCCTTTGGTTGGACTTCATGTTTAATAACATCTTTCACCTCTCTGAACACTACATCGCGGCTGTACACAACCTTCCGTGTGACTGGGTTCCAAAGTTTATAACCCTTTAAACCATCCTTATACCCAATAAAGATGCACTTTTCAGATTTACTATCCAACTTGGTTCGGCTCTCCTTTGGAACATGTACATATGCATCACATCCAAATACCCTCAGATGTGAAAGAGAGGGTTTCTTACCAGTCCATACTTCTTGTGGAGTCTTATCCTCCAACGCTGATGAAGGTGACCTGTTGACCAAGTAACATTCAGTATCAGCCACCTCTGCCCAGAATTCCTGTCCTAACCCGACACCACTGAGCATGCTTCTTTACCTTTCCATCAACGTCTTGTTCATTCTTTCTGCGACTCCATTTTGCTGAGGTGTATATGGAGTAGTCTTCTGCCGTGCTATACCACACTTCTTACAAAATTCTTCAAATTCCTTGCTACAGAATTCCCCACCATTATCTGTCCTCAGTACCTTTATCTTCTTCTCTGTCTGATTTTCCACCAGAGCCTTAAATTCTTTAAACCTGTCAAAGACTTCAAATTTCTTCTTAAGGAAATATATCCATGTATTTCTTGAGAAGTCATCTATAAATGATACATAGTACATAGACTTACCCATGATGGAACTTTCACAGGTCCAAACACATCACTGTGCACAAGTTCTAATATTTGTTTTGTCCTCTTACCACCAGAGGGGAAACTCACCCAATTCTGCTTGCCATATACACAATTTTCACAGAAATCAAAATGCAGAGAGCTATTACTCATACCTTCTACCATACCTTTACCATGAAGTATTCGAAGGCCCTTCTCTCCAATATGTCCAAGCCTTTGATGCCACAACATGGTCTTCTCTCCAGAGACCACTAGATTTTCTGCTCCATTTTCAGGAACCATAGAACTATTGCACCCGTCAACAACAGTGCTACCTTCCAGCTTGTACAGAGTTCCAATCCGAACTCCCCGCATCAATACCAGTGCTCCTCGAACCATCTTGCAGGTATCCTTCTCGAACACTGTCTTTACACCTGCATCATCCAACTTGCTTACAGAAATCAGATTTCTGGCCAACGCAGGAATATGCAGAACACCCGGAAGGGTCCTAACCCTTCCACCTTGCAACTTCAACTTTACTTTTCTGCGACCAATGATTATAGCCTTCCTATCATCTCCTAAGAAGACATCACCACCATCGTATTTCTCATACTCGTAGAACCACTCTCTATGGGGAGTGAAGTGAAAGATTGCACCTGAGTCAATCAACCATGCCTCATGATCTACATGTGTACTTGAAGAAGCCAAGTACACATCCCCACCTTCATCTGAGGTGGTTTTCGCCTCTACAGAAGGAGCATCATCAAATCCCTTTCCTTATCAGGAGCTTTAGATTTACATTCCCTTTTGTGCTGCCCTTCATTTCCACATTTCTAGCACA
>APFE031518173.1:0-37739 GCA_000404065.3 Pinus taeda | reverse complement strand
AAATCAGTATGCATCATACCCTTTGCAATTGGAAGGTGATATGCATCGCATCCCCTGCATTGAGCTTTCAGTATGGTCCAGTTTTGACCATTTATGAGCAGTTTTCAGTGGAGAACTTCTGGGAGATGATGTAATCAGTTGACCTTGTTCCTTTAGGCAGTGAAGCAACACTTTTAGGAACTTAGGAGCCCTCAGTTTATGGACATTTGTGATTGGGGTTGAAGTGACCAAAAATGTCTATAACAATAAGTTGTGCTACAATTAAGGAAACTAAAAAGAAACAATAGTGGGGGTCCAAGTGGAATAAGTGGGTGGCCACAAATATCCACCTGGATCACCTTTCTTGGTTTTCCTAATGGCTCAACTATTCATCAACTAGATTGGGAAGAAGTGAGATTCATATTTTGATAGGAACTATAAGTACTTTTAGCAAGGGTATATCAAGTGGCAAGATTCAAAATCTAAAGTTTTGCAAGATAAACATAATCATACACCCATAATTCTTATTTAAATATTTTATTGAAAGACTTGGATCTAATTCTACCATAGCAGGCCAAGTGGAAGTTACATGGAGTCCACCTGACACTTCAAAACACTATTGCTAGGAAAGTGTTGTTGTATCATGCTAATGTGTTGTTACAATAATTTTTTACGATTATGTAGCGTGTGGACATGTTGTTGATGTGACATGTTGACGTGGAGAGTTAACATGGTAGTTGATGTGCCACCTCTTCATAGGTAACATGGAATATGGAAATTTAGAAATATGAAATTTAATTAAATGAGCTTCATTTGGGTTTTGGATCCATTAAAGTGATGCTAGCACTGGGGTGGATTCCAGGTGGTAACCAGGTTAAGGATGAAATTGATGATATACATTGCTACCTAGTAGAGATCTAGAGATTTGAAATTTTTTAAAAGTGGAGCTCCTGAAATTTCCTAGATATAGATTACTTGGAAGGTTAACACGTTAAGCATAGTGGGAAAAAGGAAAATATTAGATCTTGATGGATCTAGAAGCTTTGAAAATATTATATGAATCAGGGAGTCTACAAATCTAGTAAATCACTAGAGCAAAGATATTTTGGAAAACTTGGAACTAGATGTGAGCATCAACCTAGCGTGCCCCTTTGAGGATGTGGCCTTGTACAATGCAAATATGCTAGTAATACAACTAAATTTGAGACTAACTTCCTCTAATAAGTGTTGTTGTGATGATGCATGTGCAAGGTTCATGACTTACATATTACATGGTAACATTAAGAAATTTCTTAAACTAAAATAGGGAAAAATTACAACATGGACATTATAAAAAAAATGACCTTAAAAACCTCTTTGGGTTTAAGGCCATCTATTTAGAGATTTCATGAGTTACTTACATATTCAATTCAAAACATGCCATTTAAAAGCTATATTTAGTGCATAGATTCTAGTGAGAATTTTTATTTAAAACTGAAAAATAATACCATTTTATCATATAAATTATCATTAAAAAATATAAAAAAAGGGTAAAACCTAAAAAAAAAATAAACTATTTTGGTAGCAACTTGAATAATACTTTTACATCTTTTATTTGAAAACAAAATTACCCAAACACCTTAATAAAATTATATATAATTAATTATAATAAGGAAAGACCAATCACAATCTAATAAGTAGCCTTTTCTTACTTAATTTGAACTCTTATCAAAACACGAATTATAAATACTATCCTGATCCTATTTCACATGGAACGGAAAAAACAAAAAAGCAAAAAGTCATTGATGTTCTAACTTATATGACATCTGCATTTTGTAAATGGCAATTTGCAAGTTAACTTGATTTTCCCAATATATAATAATGCGAATAAACATACCTTGTTTCAAGGTCAACTTGCAAGTTGGCAAAGTTTTATAATATATTAATAATATGAATTAGTTTCTGGTATTGCATGGAAAGTTGTTTAAACTTGCAGGTTGGCAAAGTTTTTATAATATATAATAATATGAATTAGTTTTTGGTATTCCATGGAAAGTTGTTTAACTCTTCCAAGCAATACTCATGCTTACAGTATTTGCAACTCGGTAACTAAATTGAAACTCCATAATTCCATACTTGAAATATATTATGTCAAGGAAATGCTGGCACATAAAAGGCAAATAGGTGATGGTGATGTCAAAGAAATGTATGTACATAGAAAACAAATAAGTGTAGGTTAAGGTTTTAGGTTTTTGTTTTAATTCTTGTTTTAATATTTTTTTATTTGTTTTATTTGAAATCTGATTAAAAATTATTGAAACGGTCCACGGAAAATTTGAGTATTTTGTTATATAACAAAAATTTATTATAATTATTATAATGTAATTGTCAAATTAGTAATTTATTGTTAAATTAACCTATTTTATTTCCTAAAATTACATATCAATAATCTTAAAAAAACAACCTCAACCTATTTCTGCATGTAAAAAACAAAATCTTAACTAAACAAACTTAGTTTCCAGCCGTACTCCTGCCCAAACTTAATTTCAGGGCATAATCCTGCCCCCAAGTTTGTAATAGATCTATTAATATGAAAAAGTTTTGTTGGGTTGAACTCTTTATTATTTAAATTATGTTAATCTGAGCTGACGGCTTTAAATTAAAAGATTTTGAAGTCGTATTTAAAGAAAAATTGCAATTTCAATGGTCCAGATTTACAGCTTTAGGAAAGGCTTGTTTGGAGTGGATTTTGATGATGGCAAGTACGCAAAGTTAGAGACTTCGGGATATTTAGTCGGTGAATTAATTTAAAATAAATCAAAGTTTGTCAACATAAATTTTATGTACAAAGCTCCTATAATTAACGAAAATATGGTTTATATAAAATTATTTTTAAATTTAAAAATTAATAAATGTATTTGTTTAGATTTTCTAAAAAATAATATTTCTATTTAGTGTTATAATGTAATTGATAATGGTTTATATAAAATTGTTTTTATTACAAGGTATTTTATGTTATCAAATATAGTGAGATTGGCTGCATGAATATAACAATATTTAAATTGGGCTAATAAAAGATATTTTAAATAAAGTTTTTATGAAATGTAATACTATTTAAATAATTTGATATGGAAAACATTGATTACAAAGTTTTGCGAAAAGTAAAAAAAAAATATTTGAGTAATATTTTCTTTTAATAGAACTGTTTGAATGGAATTTAATAATTTTTTAATAAATAATTGATTAATATATAAATTTTATTTTATGTGATTAATTATTTTGATTTTAATGAATAGGAGTGAAGATGAGATTGGCTACATGAAATATAACAATATTTAAATTGGGTTAATAAAAAAATATTAAAAAAAGTGTAATGAAATGTAATATTATTTAAATAATTTGATATGAAAAACATTGTACACAAAGTTTTGCAGAAAGGTTAAAAAAAATTATTTGAGGAATATTTTGTTTTTAAAATAGAGTTGTTTGATGTATTTAATAATTTTAATAAATAATTGATTAATATATATAATTTTATTTTATGTGATTAATTATTTTGATTTTAATGAATAAGAGTGAAGTGCATTTTTTTAATCTCATTTATAGACATATTGTTTCATGGTATTCATATTGATGTCAACATACAACATACAACTACAACACCAAAACTGATCCCATTCCCTTCTTGTGGTAAAGGGTGGATGAGTATGGCTGAGTACTATGGATATTAACTAATATGTGGATGAAAATGGATCATCTCCTCATGCTAACACCATGCCAGCAAACAACATGTCTCAGCGCCAAACCCAACACCATGCCTCTATGTTAATGATACAATGCCATGCTTCCTTTTGCTACTAGGCTGAACAAACTCCCCCCGAACATATAATGGGGCTGCAAAACATTTGTACATGTTGTTGTACATCTCCTACTATCAATGCCTCCCTGTCACATACAAGAAGTTGCTCCTCATAGACCAACATTTCAGCCATCTTTGGCCCATTGATATACAATGAGTGACAAGGCTTTATAAGCATAATACATGGCTATAATAATCATAAAGCATGGTTGTACAATGCATCCAAATAGCTACCATATGGCTAAAACATGACTCAGCTCTCATGCAACATCATCACTCACATTACTCAACCAATGACCCATAAGAGAGACATGATAGTGCATGGCTACATCAATGAATCTAAAAGCCAATACATGGCTGAAATACATGACACCAATAAGCCCAACAATAGTTATAACATCTCTCATCTCTCAACCAAAACGTACATCAACACATGCATGACATGACCCCTCTCTTGACTCTAGGACTAATCCACCAACAACCAAATGATGACACAACATAATATAGAGCTCCATATGGGAGTACATAGTTGAAATAATCAACACATTGCAATGCATGCCAAATACCATGACTCCTCAAACAACAATGATATGCAATAAGATAAATGGTTGTTATAAGTGCTACTCCATGAATTCAAAAGAACATGTATAGACATGGGTGCCCAAATCTATATACAAATGTTTTACATGGTTACTACAATGAAACTGCTCTATGCATGATTGGATCAATGGTATTTATCTATGCATGGTTGTACATGAACTCTTCAACCAATTATCAATGAAGACCAAGAGCATATATATGGCTAAAAAATGCACTTTTTCTACTCATAAAAAGACATTTGGGCCTACTACAAATACATGAGTGAAGAACATGTGAAAATTAAAAACAAGCGATGAAACTCTATCCCATGCATAACTCCCCTTAAGCACATTATACCTCTAATAGGCAAGTTGATCCTGCAAACTTGACAATGTAATGAGGCCCATGAGCATACCATGTTGTTGCCACTCATCTCCACTAACTAATCATGTTTCCATATGCTACTAACATATGTTCCCCTGAGGATATGCGCCTCTCTTGAACTTTGTGATCTCTTAAGAAGACGTATAAGCTAACCATGGAATACAGACGGGTCTGATCTCTCGAATTCACAGGTTGTTTGTCCTTCTTCCTGACATGGTCTTTGGCTACTTCTTTTCATTCTTCTCTAGTTTTCTGCTAGGTCCTCTTCAAATATGTTGCTTATTTTTACAAATTTTCCTTGAATAACTAGGAAGCATGTAATATCTTGCCATATTGTCGAAGTTGTGGCATGTATAATAGTCCACATGGCTGAGATATGAAGTGACAGGTTCAAATCTCCTGTAGCCCATGCTAGATCCATGAATCATATAAAATATATCTCCCCTCCATGGATTAGATCTATAATCAACTTCCATGTGGAAAAATAGGTTACATGAGAAATATAATCCATTAAATGCATAATTACACCTATTTTCCAATCACCTTGGTTATTCACATTGCTGCAATATTTATTGACTAGATTTATACACTCTACTTCTATAGTTGGTTGCAACATGTCCAAACTTGTGGCATATGTAACACTGTACCTTGTGCATCAAAGGAATAAAGGGACTTTGATTCCTTTGACATTTGACAAACCTGCCACAATTCTCTCTTGGAGTGAATGATGTTCTAAATGTAGGTGCTCCTTGAGGTCTTCTTCTATGTTTCTACTAAATCTACTATTTATTTCCTCCTTTACTACTCTCACTGCTACTATTTCTCACTACCAATCTTTTTGGTTCTACTTTGTTCTTCTTGCCTGCATGAAAATTGAACTCTCCCTTTTGAAAACCAAGACCAGATCTATATGATGGTGATATTTGGTTCTCAATAATAATTTCTAAGGCTATGACGTTGTTTACTCGCTTCAAGTGTTGGTATTTATCTTCAAGTTTCTTTTCGAATGTGGCAACTTCAACTTCAAGTTGTATAACTTATCCCTCTTCCTCTTTCTACTTGTCATAATTTCTTCAACTCTTCTCAATTCCACCAACTCATTCCTCAGGCTGATAATCTGCTCATTGAGCTTGGCCTCATCATCACAAAGCTACAAGAATTTTTCATGATCCTTACATGTATTCATTACTCTACTAACCTCAATAGATTATTTTTTAATAACTACTAAAGCTGATTCATATTCTACATAAAGAAGAATTATTTTATCACATTCATCATCGTGATTATCTAAATGTGATAAAATAATATTGTATCATTGACATAGAGTGATCCAGGTGGCTCCACACACAAGTTAAAGTCCAAGAGGACTCAAAAAGGGGAAAATTCAAAGTGGTCATAGTGCTCCCAAACTAGTACCAGATCGAAGTGTTTGTCGCCCTAATTCCAAGGGTGCAAATGGAACTCAAATCTGAGCTTGTATGAGGGAGAACGAGCCAAACAACGTTTTGGTCAAAGTTGAGTTGTGGGCCAAGATTAAGTGTCCTACAATTTTACCGACCCCAAGGCATGAAAGCTAGCTCTTGAAAGTGAGAAAATTTGTTGGATTGTTAATTTTTATAATATCCCTTATATTAGACAAAATCGAAAAATCTATTATTATATAAAAGAATTCAAAAAATACTATTATTAAAGTGGTGGTGGGTCATGACCAGATGCCACCCGATCGCACCCAAAACCACATTAACAAAATTTAAATTTTAAGTTTGGGTCCATCACCATGACCCCGCCGAACCCCCCCCCCCCCAAACCAACCCTTCACACGTTTATAACAACTATATTATATATTTGGGGAGTGTGGGCCACCTCCGGTGGACTTGGCCCACACCCCCGCACCAAAATAGTTAACGCAATGGAATGTGAGGCCAACGGGGATTGAACCCACCCGGCCCACGTGGGTCGGCCCCCACCGGGCAGCCCCATGTACCAACCTTCGCACTATTTAAAACCCAAAACACAACATCACATCAATACCATCTTTAATACAAATGCAACGATTATCAAACCACATGTTTTTTTGTTAGAGTTAATGCACCCTCACAACACTTAACCAAAAACAAATATATTGCGTGCTATTTTGGAGTAGGCGGGGTTTGAACCCAACCCACCTCAATGCCATCCACCAACGATACCATGGGCCCACAAGGGTTCTCATTGATACCTCCACCCATCACATTATATTTAACCCTTCAAATTCATTTTGCACAGGAGAGGGAGAATTTGAGAACGTTGTAAGGACCGAACGATGGATTTAAGAATGGAGGTGCGGAATGGAGAACGGAACCATGACGCAGTTCTAGGAGGTAGAATGCAGCACAAAAATCAAGGAAACCTTTTTTTATTAATTTTTGTAGGTGGAACCATGATCCTGGAAAAAAGCAGGCCGAACCATGATTGAGTCAAATTTTTAGGAGGGCGAAATTTTTCCAATGTCCAAATTGGACAAACCTTATGTTGATCCTACACCTCTCAATGACACTATCTTGATGGTATTGATAGAATTTTGATTCGAGTAGCATATCTTCAGATGACCCAGAGGAGGGAGTCTTTGAGGAATCTAGGGGAATCTAAAAGATTCCTGTAGCCCCATATTTTGACTTTGTTAGAATTCAGAAATTTGATAGTCGATTTTAAACTATTTGATTGCATGAATCTAATGCTGCAATCAGATTTTCCAGTTGATCATTCCATTTTTCGGCCACTTTTCAAAGTGAAGTGTAGGTGTCAGCATTCAATGTGTGAGCAGTCATTCCCATGAGATTCAATGCCACGAGATTAATGGTGTAGCTAGATCCAATAGTTTATCATCATCTTCTTTAGATAACTCTTTGATGTGATGTATATGCAGTGCAATCATGTACTTCCTTGTCTCTTTGCTTGAGATGCATTGTGCTATATAGATCCCTCTTTGATGTTCAATGTGGGATCTTCTTTTGTTCTTAATGTCAGATGTACTTATTATCATGTTTTGATTGAAATCCCTTTGTCGTCATGTTTCTGGGATACTCATGTGTCGTCATGTATGTTTGAATTGAGATCCCTTTGATGCCATGTTGACCTGGTGTTCATTAGTAACATACGTGAAATTATGTCATGCTGATAAGAGTCCTTTTTGAATGAGAGTTCCTGCAGTGGAACATCTCTTGGAGCCACTACTGTGTGAGGGGCTATTCGTTGTATGATATAGAAAACACATGAATATACATCATCACTCTTTCTAGCACTTAATGTAGTGGCCTACACCATCTTGACAATGAGACCTGGAGACATAGTCCCTCTTGGACGAACTCCGTTATCAACATCTTGTGTTTTATGTTGTTGATTCTTGTCATGTTCCTTCTTCTTTACAACATGGATATATGTTCCTTTATGCTATTTTAAATGAAATTATAATCACATCACAAAGGTAAAAGGTCTTGGTTAATAGGGGAGTTGAGACAACTCAGATTAAGTTTGGTATCAGAGTAGTCTTTGTGTGGATGTGAATTGTGAGCATGAACAATGGAATGTGCAAAGATGGAGGTTGACAAAGTGATGTACAAGACCATGCTCAGAATTTCCGAAAAGGTGGAAATAATGTATGAAGATCTAAAAAAAGAGATAGAGGAAAAGGAGCAATTGCAGCTTTAGTTGCGAGCCATGGAAGAGTACGTAGAAGAACTAAAGCACATCAACTAGAGTCTTCAAGTAGATAATGTTGAATTGAAGATGCTTCTACATGAATAGAAAGAGGAGAATCAGAGTTTTCTACGGCAACTGCAAGTTAAGGAAAAGACCTTGGAAAAGCTGCAGCGTGACCAATGTGAGGTAAAAATTAATTCTCCATCTTCATGTATGTTTCCTGATGATGATTTCGCTATTTTTGAAAATCATACCATAGAAATTGGCTCCAAATTGTTGATGAACATGGGGTGTGAAGGAAAAGGCTTGGGCATTAATGGCAAAGGCATTGTCAATCCCATCAAAGTAGAGGAATTACCCTGTCATGCGGGACTTGGTATGTCAGAAATGATGTTGGGGAATGCGCTGAGACAGCTAGTGAACCACCCACAATAGATGATGGGCAACCCTCATCAGTTCTTTCCAACTCAATAGGGAAGGTGAAAGATGTTGTTTCCTTTCAGTTTCATCTTCACATAGTATGACTTCTATTAGGGATGTGGAGATACCAATTATAGGGGCAAACATAAGGCTCCTTACCAGGATGAGGTACAAGGAGGAAGAAGAACTTGGTGTTAATAACCAAGGCATAACTAAACCATTGGAGGTTGTGAAAAGACCTCGATTTGCAAGCTTGGGAAACATAGAAGGAGAATTCTCGAAGGTGTCAGATTCTTCCGAGACATCATTGAAATCATTGAGAAAAGAGAATGATGGAAACAAATCACCATCATCCCATGGTAGTGCCCATTGCAGGGAAAGAGCTGACGCAAGCTCTCTTCGCCATAATGACACCATAGGTAGCAAGGAAAGGTATAACCAGTCTCGATATTCGAATGTTCATTTCGATTATAATCATGTTGGTATTTATGAATGTAAATCATGGAATTGAAAAAAAATTGCCTTTTGTGGATTACATCACCATACATTTTCTATAAAATTGTTCGAAAAGAATAGCAACACAAAAAAGAAGGAGGCATGAAAGATCCTCTCAACAGCAGGTAAAGAAACATGTTAAGCAGATCTGGAGGAAGAAGATGTATTGCAGTCATTGCAACAAAGGTGGACATGAAAGAGCCACTTGTTGGAGGCTCCATCTAGAGTAGCTCCTTAAAGACAAAGTGTTGGTGCATGGACCAGGTGAAGCAGTTATTCGACAAGCAAAACCACCATAGGGAGATGACCCATTCACATTGATAAGTGAAAAATAGTTTCTAGATATGTTAGCTTGTTATTTTCGTGCTTTTGTAACTCATCTACTGCATATTAAAATGTAAAAGTGATGATGTGTTTTCCATCACTTGTTAAGCAACAATGATGTTTGGTCTTATTTTGTGATGCATTTTAAACTTTGAATGTGATGTTGTGTTTCCATCACTTGTCAACACAACAATAATGTTTGGCCTTATTTTTATAAATAATATGTTCCAATGATGATGTATTTTCCATCACTTGTTGAAGCAACGATGATATGTTGGCCTTGTTTTCATAGCTGGGGTATTGTTTCCATTTTCATTTAAACTTGACCACCGAGTATGTGTTATAAAATCATGGCAAGTATGGGATGCTTGGGTCATTAGTTGGTCATGTAAGTCCAGCATGTATGTTGTGTAGGTAAATCCCCTCTGCTGACAAAGGCGATCCCACTAGCCTAACTGAGGTCTAGCAACAATCAAACAATGCTAACACGCAGGTTCCTAATTGCAAAATAAAGGCCAAGATGAGAGCCTACCTCGAATCCAATGCTTATACTCATAGAAGGGTCGTCTCTTCCGTTCTTTCGCTTCAACTGGTCACAATTTTCATGATCTCCGTGAATAGACACCTGCACATGCAAAGAACAAGACAAATACAAGCATAAAATCCGGGAAATGCAACTATATATCAGTCAGAAAGGATACAACTCAAACATCATATTAAAGACACATGAGTGGAACCATAATGATAGTCGTCTATTATTATTGATGAAACAAAAGAGAATACAACCAAGTTCTAACGTCAAATCCTCCTTTGGCTGGGTGAATCAGCAACACATGCCTTGCAAAGCTTGTAGGTATGGGAATAAGCCTCTCTCTCCTTGATCACTTGGACATGGATCTCCTCCTTAAAGATTTAGCCTCATAGGGATACACAAGACCTATTGCAAGATGAGCTTAGCAATCCTCAGACTTTTGGAGCTTGAAAAGTAGAATTGTCAACTAAGAATTACCAACTAGCTTGTCAAAGGGGAAGGAAAAAGCTTATATAGAGATAGGAGGAGTAGATAAGATCATCCACTTGATTCATGGGATTGTCCTTATCATAAGGAAGCTTCCATGAGAGGTGGAGAACTACTTCCCTCCTTGGGAGATACGAAGCCCAACTAAACCAATTCAAACTGGAATTAGCTTATAGATAAGGTGGAAGGAACCTTCCAAAGTTTGATAGTTAAAAACTTTACCCAACTGGGTTGGCGCTAGTGCAACTCTGAGACAGAGCGCCAACTACTGCGCCCTCTTTGGAGGATTTACCCCATTGGCACGAGCAATACATTGTGGAACAACGTCAATGGAGAAAGGGCTATATTTTTGGGTATTTTGCAGAAGGTGCCTTCAGGGCATATAGAGTACATACTTTAAGGGATACAAAGCAAGTGTTTTCAGGTCATGTCACTTCTCACAGGTCCCAAAATAGGTCCTCCAATGTATGGGAGAAGGGGTAACAGGGACGGTGACAAAATACTGTGTAACAGATGCCCCCTAAAGCATGAAGCCTGAGAGAGAGAGGGGTGAAGTGCTTTACAAGAACATGGTTGACTGAAAACACGGTGGCCGAAGAACCTGCACAAATTACAACTGATAGCTCAAATACATGATGTACATGGTATGGGCGCAGCCATCCATAGCAGAGTACATAAAAATCTGGATCCCAGGTATGGACGCAGCCATCTGATGAGGATCAATGAATAGACTTAGGCATGGTCGCAGCTATCCAGTGAATGAGTCATGTAGTGATTATAATAATCCACAAAATGCAGCCTGGATCTCAACATACAAAATCCAGGGTCTTGCGCTCCAACTTGACCCGAACAAATTACAAGTTCAAGCATGCAAATATAGGAGTCGAAGTCAAACATGCGAGAACATCGTCTAATTACTAGCCAATGATGAAAACTGTTAACAAACGCGAGAGATACCACCAATAATGACAATGGTCCTCAAGGTACTATAGGTACAATCCATGGCGTGCGAATCCGTGAGCCAGTGTCAAACACTCGTAGAATCATCTGATTGGAGGCCAATGATGAAAACCTCGTGTCGAACAAGAAGAACCTGCCATTGAGGCATGCAGGCTCCAAGGTACCTGAAGGGAGTCTCTAAATCAACTTCCTGGATAATGAGCTGAAGTCGACAGGAAGTGACTTTGATCGAAGGTGGGCCATAATGTTTCCCACATCATCGACACGAGACAGAGAAGGATAAAATGTTTTGTGTGAGCTATCAGAGGGAGGTTGAGTATTCTGCAGAGGTCAACTTCTCTTGAACATATCGGCGGCATGACAATGGACTTGGCAGTATTTGACATCAAATGATCAGGGGTCATGGTGACAAGGCGATGAGCAGATGAATGGTCAAACATGACAACCCAAACCCACGGAGGCAAGTGTGAAACAAGATGAGATGTCCCCACCCAGACACGAATGTAGAAAAGCACCATGTTCAAGAGTGACATACTGCCGACACGACGATGATTATAGTTCCTTTATTCCCCCACCATTTCTGGTGAGTACCCCGGTTATTTTTGGATGGCAAGCTTGACAGGGATAGCATATGCTTGAGAGGCGTCATCACGACGGAATCCAATGTCATAAAGTTTTAACGAGCCTGACAAAGGAAAAACTCAACGTCTTTTCATGTTTAGATAGTTTGAAAAGACAGCGAAAAGGAAACTCCAGGGGTGTCCTTTTTCGTAAAGTTGTGTCTCTCGAGCCCGAAAAAGTATAAAACAATGCTCGGAAGAACCACCCGATCATTACGATCGAGGAGTACTTTTCATAAGAGTGACTTCTATTTGAAAAAAGTAAAAAAGCGATCAAAACCATGTCGCTTCGTGACCATTAACGAACCGGAAACGACAAGGGTCCGACAATCTTTTCATTTTTTAAATGGTCGGAAAAGGGTTTAAAGACGACCGCCTCTCATATCCATTTAACGATTTGAGAGGACCAACTCGGCATTCTTTTCACGTTTAGAAAGTAAAAAAAGAGCAAAAGATGACTCCAAAGTGACTTTTTCGTGTATTTACCGAGTCTGAAAAAGTATAAAATACAACTCGTTTCACCATGAAAGCTGCACGAACACTTGTCGTTGCACAAAAAATCGGTGTAAAACCCATTTTTGACACAAATATCGATGAAAATATTCATAAAATGACTTTTTAAAGCTTAATCAGGGTCAAAAAGCTATAAAAAGATGAAAATAGTAAAATAAAAATTACTTTTCACTTTTTACCATTTGAGAGCGACCTTAGGGCTTTTTGGAGTGCGACCTTCAGTTGATGATTGTGGCCAATTCAGTGGACCATTTCGAGCGTCGTTAGTGCCAGGTAAGTGGTCTTGTCCTTAGCTCCATTTTCATCCATTTGAAATTTATTTTTAGTTGCATTTTCATTTCCTATGGGGGGAATTGCAAATTTGGGGGTTTCTCCCATTGGCGCAGGTTCC
Source organism: Pinus taeda (assembly GCA_000404065.3). Taxonomy (NCBI): domain Eukaryota; kingdom Viridiplantae; phylum Streptophyta; class Pinopsida; order Pinales; family Pinaceae; genus Pinus; species Pinus taeda. The sequence continues at coordinate 24,540 of APFE031518173.1, read as the reverse complement.
GGGCACGGATCCGCGCCAATGGGGAAAATTTCCCATAGGGTGCGCACCCATGGGCGTGACTGTTTTAGAAATAGTTGTGCCAATGGCCGCGCGCATTTTTAGGCCAACTTTAACAAATTTAACACTAATTTTAGTTGCAATTCCAAGTTTTATGAGGTTCTAATGCATCATTTTGACCTGTTTTTGCAGGGCAATCCGTAAAAATGGTGTTGACCTGGAAGGAACGGGAACATGACCAAGTGGACACATTAGCCTTAGCTGAAGAGGATTGCATGGAAGCTCTGAGAGCATGTGGGCTCAAGAAATTCTTCATGTTATCCTATTTGCGAGCTCAGCCAGAGCTCCTAGAGTACTTGATTGACTTATGGGACGTGGAGGAACAGGTGTTCCGGATAGGGGATCAGGTACTTGATCTGGACATATCGAATGTCTACTTCTTGACTGGATTGTCGCGACGAGGGCCGGTGCCTCGATTGACTGGGAGAAGGCCATCTGGAGAGAAGATGGATGAGGTGAAGGCCCGAATTTGCCTGGAGGCAAAATATGGGCAGGGCAGTTCGAAGGTGGATATCCCCACCGTTCGAGACTTGACACTGCAGGCATTACTATTCAATTTTACACGAGCTGCGGGGGCGCAAGTGCCTCACGAAGCCACGAAGAACCATCTTCTTTTGGCGATGGAGTGTCTTAGCCCAACGATCCTCAATTGGGCATCAGCTGTGACGACCAATATGAAGAGGTAGCTGACAAAGGCCAAGCAGGGCAAGCTGCAACAGTTCGGGTATGGTTCCATCTTGGTGACGTTCTTCCTGGAACATGTGCCAAGCTTCCAGGGCCAAGGGGCTTTTGTGGCAGATCCAGCACCTCGAGAGTCGAGGATCGCTCGATGGGTGGCACTGATGCCGAGGGGTGGTGGCGGCAAGCAGATGGCCTTTAGACCAGATTTCTTCAAGTGGCCTCGCCGCCAATTGATCATGGTGGAAGACTGACCATATGTAGGGAAAAACTTCCCTAGAGACCCTGACCTTCCCCTTCCGGAGGGAGAGGACTGGGACGAGGAGATTGGTACGTCCTCATTTTTTTTTGATTTCGTATTTTTATGATTTTTTAGTACATGCTTGTCCTAATAACCTTTATATGCACATGTAGATGTCGGCCCAGAGCATCCAGCTGGCTTGTCTCCCATTGCGAGAAGACATCCAGTAGCAGTAGCAGCAGGAGCAGATCCTCAGGAGGAGGGCGGTGATAGAGGGGAGCTTATCTAGAACCTTGAGGCTATCACTCGAGGGATCCCGGATTATGCTCGGCTAGCGGATGTCCCGCTAGCTTACCAGAGGCACACAGTAGGAGTGCCGACTCGCATCCACCGTCTCTTGAGGCATCTAGTGTGGGCGGTGATGTGCTATCATGAGCACCACCGAGACTAGACATCTAGGCTTTTCTTCTCATGCATATTTTTTGAGAGACATGTTGTCTCCGGATGTATTCAGACAAACATGTATTATTTTTTGATGATGCACGGGGTGCAAACATTTTGGACACACACACACACATATATATATATATACATATTTTTTATGGTCTATTGTACTTTATGCTTCTTGTATTATGTTGATTCACATGTTATGCAAATGCCTGTCCAACACATAATTAGCTAATGCATCAGTTAACGTATTAAGTTGTCTTGGAATGTGTTGATAAGTAATGAAATCAAAATCCATTTCTAATAACTTAACACGTAAATACAACCTTAAAATATGATGATCTCTGACAGAATAACACCCGTTGAGTTGGTGGACTACAAGCTGAGAGTCCAAGTTCACAACCAATGTGCAAATGCCGAGGTTAATCGCCTCAGCTAATAATTCAATCACAGAACTATATTCAGCAACATTGTTCGTTGTACAGCCTAGACAAATCCCTTGAATTTCTACCAACTCACCACGAGGATCGTAGATCACCCATGCCGCAGACGACAAGCTGTGAGTACCGCGGGAAGCACCATCAGCGAAACCAACGTAAGGCAATCTAGACATCTATTCAAGAAGCAAAAGACACAATAAGCGGAAATCATGCCGACATACCAAAATAAAAAGAAACATGCACACACAACACACTGCTAAAAGCATACGTATGTACAAAAAGAGAGAGTGCCTGGACTCATGCATAATATTTTTTGAGATAAATCCCGTTTCGGGGCCTATCCAGGGGATTACCTTCATAATCTATAAGCTCGTAGGCACCTTTTTGTAAAACTCTTTTCACAATGTAGGGCCCATGCCACATAGGCTCGCGTTTTCCTGCCCCCAGCTTATCGTTAGCTTGATCATAGAGCAGTACTAGGTCTCCCTCAATGAAAGAGCGGGGGTTAATAGTATTATCGAAGTGAGTTTTCACTCGCTTCTTCTGAGCTTCAATAGCTAGGGAGGCTAGACGACGAGTCTCATCCAGTCGTTCTAAGTAAAGAAGACGCTCTTCTACTAGAGTAGTATCAGGGAGCAACTCGACGGCTATCTTTAATGAAGGAATCTCACACTCAATAGGAAGGGTTGCCTCCAGTCCGTAAACTAACTGAAAAAGAGTGAAACCGGTGGCATCCTTTACGGAGGTACGGTAGGCCCACAAAGCAAATAACAACATCAGGTGCCAATTGGACTTATGCATGCCAACAATTCTTGAAGCATCATGACCAAAACTTTGTTCACGGCTTCCACTTGACCGTTTGCCTGAGGATAGTACGGGGTCGAACTATCATGCCTAAAGCCCAACTGGGTTGTTAACTCAGTCATCATGTGATTATGAAAATGTTTTCAGTGATCAGTGATGATGGCTTGGGGTACTCCGAACCGTGAAATAGCATGGTTGAACAAAAACTACGCCACGGTGTGACCGTTTTCTGACAATGTAGGCATTGCCTCGGCCCATTTCGTGAAATAATCAACAGCAACAATGATGTACCCATGCCCCCCAACCGAGCGAGGGTTATAGGTCACATAATCGATGCCCCATTTGGCAAAAGGGCTGAGGGTTACAACGGGGTGAAGTGGAGCAGGGGGTGCACGCATCTTCCGTTGGTAAATCTGGAACTCATGACATGAACAGATAGCAAGAATGCAATCCTTAAAAATGGAGGGCCAGAAATAGCCAGCCTGGAGGATTTTCTGTGCGGTGGCATATCCAGACATGTGACCACCACAAGCCCCAGAGTGGCAGTCATTCAAAACTCTCTCTTCTTCTTTGAAAGTCAAACATTGGCGAAGAACAGAATCAACACCGAGACGGTACAGGGTGTCCCCAAAGATGTGATATGGTTGGGCTTGATGTCGGATCCATCGACGAGCATCCTTAGAGGTTTCGGGACAGAAGGAGGACGTCTGCAAGTAGACAATAATATCCCCGTACAAGGGATCAAGGGTGCTAATGAGGAAGAGAGTTTCGTCTGGAATGGAATCCTCTAACTAAGAGGAGGCAACAGTGGATGGCAAAGAACAGAACAGCTCAGCAAAGACGAGTGATTTCTTAGACTTGGCAACAGTAAATTCCAAGTTAAACTCTTGGAGGATGACTATCCACTTCGAGTATTTGCCCCCTAGCAACTGGCATGATAGAATGTAGGTCATAGGGTTGCAATCGGAGATCACTGTCGTTGTACGCAACAAGATGTAATGACGGAAACGTTGAACAACGCAAACAGCAGTGAGGGCCAACTTCTCGACATAAGCATACCAAGTTTCCGTATCTAACAAGTTGCGGCTAAGGTAGTAGATAACGTGTTCAATACCATCGTCATCATCCTGAACCAGAACCATATCGATAGTGGTATCAGCAGCGGCCAAATACAACGTGTAATCACGATGATAATTCAGAGGCCGCAACAAAGGGGCGGAAACCAGAAGAGTTTTAAGATGTGCAAAAGACTCTTCGGCTACGTCATCCCATCGAAACGGGGTGTCACACTTGAGTAACCGTGTGAAACCTTTTGCCACTTTCGCATAGTTCGGGATAAATCGTTGCAAAAAATTTGCTTTGCCCTACAAACTCTGCAGTTGCCGTAAAGAAGCAGGGGGAGGAAGATTCAAAATGGCTTCAACTTTAAGGGGATCCAAGTGGATTCCCTCTCGGGAGACGATAAACCTGAGGAGTCGACCAGATTCCACACAGAAGACACATTTGTGTGGATTAAGTCGGATGTTGTAGTGTCGACAACGGAGAAAAACCTCAAGGAGATGTGACGGGTGGTCTTGGCGTTTAGCCGAATGAGTGGGAAGGTCATCCAAATAAGGTTGTACGATGTGCCAGATATCATGAAAGGCATAAGACATCGCATGTTGAAAAGTTGCGCTGGAATTTTTGAGACCGAAAGGGAGCTTTTTGTAAGCGAATGTTCCCCACGGACAGATAAAGGCCATCTTGTGTTGATCAGCAGGCGTGATATTAATCTGGTTGTAGCTAGAAAAGCCTTCCATAAATGAATATATCTCACTCCCAGCACACTGATAAATGAGTTGGTCAATGAAGGGTGTGGGGTAGTTGTCTTTTGGGCAGGCTCGGTTAATATCGCGATAATCGACACAGACACGAATAGGACCCTGATTTTTATCCACCAGGACAATGTTAGAGACCCAATCTGTGAGTGGGATAGGGTAAATGAAACCGGCTTTAAGAAGTTTTTCAACTTCCACTTTGATAGCTGCAGCCTTGTGGGGGTGCACGGGGTGCAAACGCTGACGAACAGGTTTGGCTCCTGGATACGTAGGTATCTCATGCACTATAATGTTTGGATCAATGCCGGGAATCTCTTCATAAGACCACGCGAAGACGTCATGGAACTCGCGAAAAAGCGCTATATAGATTTGAATTTCCTCAGGAGTGCATGTGACTCCTGTATAGATGTTCTCGACAATCCCTGGTTTGACAGAGATGTCGATAGGTTCAGTCTACGTAATGTTCCCCAAATTCCCTTCCGACGATACTTGATAGACCTGAATAAGTGTCTGAAGAGGTTGTGAAGGGAGACATGGGGCAAACCGCTCGAGACAAGCCAACGTTTCCCGAAGGGTAGGGAGAAACGAGGAACGGTGCTGAAGATGGGACCACGGAGGTTCCTCAAGAGACATGGTCTCTATGATGGCTTTGTTGGAAAGAAATATTTCATTTAATGGATTCGAGGAGGCACATTCTCCAAGCCAAGGGGAATAGTCGTATGAGTCAAGAGCTCCACTTAAAGAAGCGGGTTTAGCAGGAGGAGCCGATACAGCAGCGATTTCGATGTAGTTGAGCTCGGCGGGACTCAATGGCATCTCCTCGCCCCATGATTCTATCTGGTCGATGGGGGGAACGACCCAGGGATCAGAACAAACCGAAATCATACTGATGGCGGTGAGGTTAGGAGGTGGGAGTGAGAAAACACCCATAAGGGTAGGATCTTTGAAGAGTCTGGCTCCCACACTCTCGAAAGGGATGTAGGTATGCTCCATGAAAGGCACATTTCCTTTAGAAGAAGAAGCAAAGAAGGAGAGCTAGTATACCGTGACAATTTTCCCTTGGTGAGGGAAACGGATGACACGAAAGAGGGATAAAGCCACGGAACGCATGGCATACGTCCAACTCTGGCCCAGAAGGAGGTTGTAAGTAAGATTTGCGTCAATGACCTCAACTTCTACTTCAACGGTTTTCCCTTCTAAAGTGATCGGCAACCGTTGAAGAATACCATAGGGACGAGATTCTCTCCCATCGAAGGCTTCTAGTGTCGTAGGAGACTGGCTCAGAGTCAGAGACCCGATCGCTTTCCAACAAGTAATGGACATGATGCAAGTTGACGCGCCCTCATCAATAACTGTACGATGGATCGATTTTGAATTGATGATGACTTGGATAAGAAAGACGATCTGATGAGGTAGCCTTGGGACATGGATCTCGAGATCAAAGGTAATCAGATCCGAATCTACTAGGTCGATGCCACTGATGGCCGATAGCAGGGTCTTCCTCTAAGGGGGGCAGCTAAGGAGAACTTCTAAGGCGGACATGGCCGACGGTGCCTGCGCTAAGTCCTCAACTATGCTGTAGTGCTAAGCAGCATGAGCATTTGGGTTGTAAGATGATCTCCTGAGTACTCCTTTGGGAGGGGGTCGGATGGTCGTCTCAGTACTTGGTCTCTAGATATGGAGTGGACCAAAGCTGGATGAAGGAGCGCTTGAGGGAACCTCGGGCTCCTTCCCGGGGGACGACGGATACTCCTTTGTTCGAGTCGTTACATGAATGGGAATGGATCCAGCCATGAAGACTTCGGAACCAAAGGGAGAAGGACGAAGATGGATCAGCCACCATTTGAGTCTGTTGAGAGGGGAAAGGTTCTTTAAGAACCGCAGGAATCCCAAGAGCGCCTTTCAACAAACAACTAACTTCGGACTGCCTTGGTTCTGCCCCCCAGTGCCCCATTGGTTACCATACTGTCCTGCAGGAGCAACATTGGGTTGCTAATAATTTTGATAAGGGGTGGCTTGCGGCTGTTGGTAATTTTGATATGGGGTGAATTGATTTTTCCCCTGGGGTTGTTGGGCTCCATATTGAGCATGGGAACCAGGCGGCATTTGATAAGAAGGTTGGGATTGGTACCCACCTTGCGGCTGGAGACCAGTTTGATTCTGGGGTTGGGCCATCTCGTCTGAAGGTTGTCCTGGTTGTATCTGGGATGGACCTATTTTCCCAGAAGGTTGAACTTGCTAGGGGTTTGGTTGTCCTTGCGCAACCGAAGGTTGTCCTTGTAGACCAGATGGCTGACTAGGCTGAGCAGTGGGCTGGCCTTGCTGCATGTAAGGCTAGCCACCTTGCCCAGAAGGGTAACCTTGCTGGATTCCGGGTTGTCCTTGCTGCGCGTATGGTTGTCCTGGGTTTCCAGAAGGTTGCCCAAGATATGTATAAGACGGATCAACAGAGGCCGAAGGTTGTCCCTAGTAGGGTTGTCCTTGTGAGCCTCCAGGTTTCCCTGGATAGGTTTGGCCATAATACTACTGCCCATAATTAGGCTGCGTGTAGGATGGCTGACCTTGGTATGATGGTACTTGATATCGCTGCCCTTGACCCGGACAGAACTGGCCACCACCATAACCGGTGGTACCCCAAGCCACATTCAAAGGGATGGTACCTTCTACAGCAGGTTGGTCTGTCAAGGAAGTATACAAATAATGATTGACAGGATCATAATAAGGGCCTTGCCCGCCTAGATTTTGGACAACATGCAAGTACTGAGAATATGCCCCCTGCTGAAATGGCATCAAAAAAAGGCAGGGCACTGCTTGCAAGTTGAACAACTCTGGCAGCATGTGCCGATTGACCACTACATCCCGGGCCACGGGATGGGCCTGCAATATTAGTTACAACGGGGTATGCCATAATGGCACTAGCAACCGGAGTTGACGATGCGACACAAACGGTCGGATTGGTCGGAACTGATGTGACAACAGTATGGTGAACTTGGGAAACAAAAGGTCCCATAGTGGGAACAATCTTATTATCCCACATAGAAGAGGAACTCGTAGAGCCCATAGCATCCCTTAGAGATCTATAACGCCCCAGCACTGTGATACTGAGAGGTGTAACAGTGTAGGGCGTAGAGATAACCGGGGATGTGGCCGGGATGGGAGTCTCAATACTCGACATAACGGGTGTTCCACTTGATATAGGAGATGTGTCGTCCATATCGGAAGAAGCCATCGGGGATGAAACACCAATAGGAGTAGAGGGAAAATCCTTTTCATAAGGCTCCCAAACAGGGTTCCAAAACAAGTCGTAAAGCTCATCCTCTGGAGCACGAGAGTTCAACAGTTGGACACTTGGAATAATAGGGAAAGTGTCGCCACAAACCGGTGTCTCAGGAGTAGTAGAAGAAGGAGACCCTTGGTCACTCGGGACGGGAGACGGGATCGATGGATCCACCAGGATGATCGAATCAAAGAAAAATCCTAGACAAGCTAAAGATAAAAGACCCTACTCAAAACTAACGCAAACAAGATCTAACAAGGTAACTGTAATCGTGGCCGAATAAATTTTTAAGACATTAGGACACAACTTGACCTTTTCATGTTTTAAGAGTCGAGAAAAGGACAAAAGATGACTCTAGTTGCCTTCGAATATTTAATGAGCCCGAAGTGACAAATGCTCAACATAGCCTTTTCTTTTAAGGAGTCTGAAAAGGATCAAAAAGTGACTGCTCTGGAGAAACTAGGCAAGGGGTTTACCAAACAATCCGTAAAATTGCATATACACCTTAGCGATCATATGAAAGCCAAGGAATTTCCGTACGGCAGTCAATCTTCCTAAATGTTGTGTTCGGTGCGTTACGGGCTGTAAGGCGGCAAACACGGCTTCCTATGGATCAAGGATGATAACCTAGTGGAGTCTCCCCATATATATGCGACGGTACGTGGGAGCACAAGTCCGTACTAGACCACAGTTGAATCACACAAGGAGGAATCACCCAACCTTAATGCGAGAACAAAAGTTATTAGGTTTAACGACGCTGGAGCACGTCTCTAGCCTAGACATCTAGAATGTAAGCGTTATGTTCCAATGCGTTTTTAAGTTCATTCGATTTATTTTAAAGTTGATCTTGAGTTAAGTTTCGGTTGTTAGGTCCTACCATATGTAATTTCTCAAAATCCCTAAATGCACTCTGTATGCCAAAACATGTCATTCCATTCGATGAATGCTAATTACAAAAGAGTTTAGAGAGCTTTCATGCAAACGAAATGATCACAAACAACAAAGAGTTTCCCTAATGCAGCTAATGCAAATCACTAAACTTTTCTTTAAGATTACTAATCCACTAATCAAAATGAAAAGTCCTAACTTTCATTAACTGTTTCAAGGCAAAAGAGATTTTCTTTTTGAATAATGGCAAAATGCACTAAAGAGTTTTTTGAGGAATAACACTAAAAAATTCCAACCAATACACACACGTTCAGTTCCTTAAAGCACAAATCAAACATCCAAAAAATCAAAAAAGGTCCCAAAGACAACAATGAGCTGTGTGATCTAGGCTCAAAGTGAGACGAAGCGGAATCCAAGTGAAGACGAAGCAAATCACCTAAATAACGCAATGAAATGATTCACGACTAAACAAGTGTAAAGGATCAAGCAAGAGAGTCGACTGGACAACAAAAAGATTGAAACACCTTAGGAAGGTTCGATTCACAAGGCCACTAGATGCCATAGGGCTAGAAATGTGAAATCGGTAGAAAAAAAAAGCAAACACCCAGAGGGTAGCGATCGAAACTAGTCAAATCACACTCCAACACACCAAAGTAGTCTGATAAAGGCACTTAGGATGAAACCAAAGCTCAAAAAATGAAGAACCAAGAAAACTTCAAAAGTTTACAGGCTTGGCCCGACTGTCAGGCTGCAACTGGCACCTTTCAGGATTGGCGCGGGTTGTCAATGTGCAACTTGCGCCAATTGGCGCGACTATTACGCTATAAACTAGCGCCAGTCGAGTTTGCTATGGAAAATAAAAAACACAAGAGCCAAGGCTAAACCAACTATACCTAAGTATTTTCAAGAGGCAAAAACAACACATGTATCCAACCCATAAACCAAAACAAGTGGGAGAAACCAAGGAAACAATCAAGGAACAAGGCTAGTCCCCAAGTTGTTCAGTTTGCAAACCAAACCGGAGATGGATTGAAGTATCATTGATCTACTTCGCTAATGCAAAGAAATAGCGTTTTGAATTCTATCTGGCCAGACTTTAGACTCCATCTAATAGTTTACAAATCAAACAACAAGAGAAGATAAACAAACAAGGCAAAGCCAACTCCCTAGTGGAGTCGCCAAATTCTTGTGTAGGTAAATCCCCTCTGTGGAAAAAGGCGATCCCACTAGCCTAACTGAGGTCTAGCAACAATCAAACAACGCTAACACGCAGGTTCCTAATTGCAAAATAAAGGCCAAGATGAGAGCCTACCTCGAATCCAACGCTTATACTCGTAGAAGGGTCATCACTTCCGTTCTTTCACTTCAGCTGGTCACAATCCTCATGATCTCCGTGAATAGACACCAGCACATGCAAAGAACAAGACAAATACAAGCATAAAATCCGGGAAATGCAACTATGTATCAGTCAGAAAGGATACAACTCAAACATCATATTAAAGACACGTGAGTGGAACCATAATGATAGTCGTCTATTATTATTGATGAAACAAAAGAGAATACAACCAAGTTCTGATGTCAAATCCTCCTTTAGCTGGGTGAATCAGCAACACATACCTTGCAAAGCTTGTAGGGATGGGAATAAGCCTCTCTCTCCTTGATCACTTGGACATGGATCTCCTCGTTAAATATTTAGCCTCATAGGGATACACAAGACCTCTTGCAAGATGAGCTTAGCAATCCTCAGACTTGAAAAGTAGAATTGTCAACTAAGAATTACCAACTAGCTTGTCAAAGGGGAAGGAACAAGCTTATATAGAGATAGGAGGAGTAGATAATATCATCCACTTGATTCATGGGATTGTCCTTATCATAAGGAAGCTTCCATGAGAGGTGGAGAACTACTTCTCTCCTCGGGAGATACGAAGCCCAACTAAACCAATTCAAACTGGAATTAGCTTATAAATAAGGTGGAAGGGACCTTCGGAAGTTTGATAGTTAAAAACTTTACCCAACTGGGTTGGCGCTAGTGCGACTCTGAGATAGAGCACCAGCTGGCGCGCCCTCTTTGGAGGATTTACCCCATTAGTGCGAGCAATACATTGTGGAACAATGCCAATGGAGAAAGGGCTATATTTTTGGGTATTTTGCAGAAGGTGTCTTCAAGGCATATAGAGTACATACTTTAAGGGATACAAAGCAAGTGTTTTCAAGTCATGTCAATTCTCACAGGTCCTAGAATAGGTCCTCCAATGTATGGGAGAAGGGGTAACAGGGACGGTGACAAAATACTGTGTAACAATGTAATTTGCACAATTGTACTATAGGTTTGCAGAGGTTGCAAGTGTCGGCTCATCACTTATGGCTCAGAAGGAAAAAGGTGAAGGAGAAGGAAGGCTGACTTATCAGACATTTGTAAGTGCAGACAAGGTACAAAGAAGTTGCAGATTATTTTTCATGCTTTTGGAGGACCAAAATCTCCTCAATGGGGAGGATTGATCCAGATGGCTCTAGACATAAGTTGAAGTTCCAGAGGAGTCAAAAAGGGGTAAAATTCAAAGTGGTCATATTGTTCTCAAACAAGCACCAAATCGAAGTTCCCATCGCCATGATTACAACGGTGCAAATGACACTCAAATCCGAGTTTGTATGAGGGACAATGAGCCAGTCAAAATTTTGGTCAAAGTTGGGTTGTGGGCCAGGATTAAGTGTCCTACAATTTTACTGACCTCAAGGGATGAAACCTAGCTCCCAAAAATAGGTGAATTTGTTGGATCCTTTATTTGTATAATATCCCATATATTAGACAAAATCGAAAAATCTATTATTATATAAAAAAATTAAAAAAGTATGTTTAAAGTAGTGGCGGGCCATGACCCCCACCACCCCCATCACACGCAAACCATGTAAAAAAAAAAATTAATTTTGGGTCGGTAGCCATGACCCCATCGAATCCCCCCAACCAACCCTCCAACATGTTATAACAACATATATTATATTTGGGGTGGTTGGGCCACCTCCGGTGGACCTGACCCACACCCCCCCCCCCCCCCCCAAACCAAAATAGTTAACGCAAAAGAATGTGAGGTCGGCAGGGACTGAACCCGCCCAGAACATGTGGGCTGGATCCCACTCGACGTCCCCATGTACTAACTTCCGCACTATTTAAAACCCAAAACAAGACATCACATCAATACCGTATTTAATACAAATGCAACAGTTACCAAACCGTGTGTTTTGCTACAGAGTTAATGCACCCTCAAAATGGTTAACCATAAACAAATATATTGCATGCTATTTTGGAGTGGGAGGGGTTTGAACCTGACCCACCTCCACACCATCTGCTAATGATACTAACGGCTCACAAGGGGTGCTCATTGATACCTCTACCCATCACATTATATTTAACTCTTCAAATTCATTTTGCATGGGAGAGGGAGAATGAAGGAGGTAAGGACCGAATGGCAGATTTGAGAAAAAAAGTGTGGAACAGAGAACGAAACCTTGAAAAAGTTGGAGGAGGTAGAACATAGTGTGGAAATTGAGGCAAGATTCTTTTATTAATTTTTCATGTGGAACCATAATCCTCGAAAAGATCAGGCGCAACAATGATTGAGCCAAATTTTGAGGAGGGCGAAATTTTGCCAATGTCGAAATTGGACAAACCTTATGTCTATCCTACACCTCTCATTGACATGAACCTAATGGTGCATACAGAATTTTGATTTAAGAAGCAGATCTTTAGATGACCTGGAGGAGGGAATCTTTGACGAATCTAGGGGGAATCTAAAAGATTCTTATAGCCCGAGATTTTCACTTTGTGAGAATTTAGAAATTTGACAATCAATTTTACACTATTCAACACCATGAATCTGATGGTGCAATTAGATTTTCCATTTTATCATTCCATTTTTCGGCCAATTTTCAAAGTGGAGTGTAGGTGTCAACATTCAATCTGTGAGCAATCATTCCCATGAGATTTGATGCCACGAGATTGATGGTGCAGCAAGATCCAACAATTTATCATAATCTTCTTTAGATAACACTTTGATGTGAGGCATACGTAGTCTGATCATGTACTTCTTGGTCTCTTTGCTTGAGATTCATTGTGATGTATATATCCATGTTTGATGTTCGATGTGGGATCTTGTTTTGTTCTTGATGTGAGATGTACTTATTATCATGTTTTGATTGAGATCCATTTGTCATCATGTTGTCGAGATACTAATGTGTCATCATGTATGTTTGAATTGAGATCCCTTTGATGCCATGTTGACGGGATGCTCATTGGTAACATATGTGAAATTATGTCATGCTGATTGGAGTCCTTATTGAAAGAGAGTTCCTGCGATGGAACATCTCTTGGAGCCACTCCTGCATGAGGGCATATTCCTTGTATGATAGAAAAAGCACATGCATGCACATCATCATTGTTTCCAGCACTTAATGTAGTGGCCTACACCATCTTGACACTGGGGCCTGGAGACGTAGTCCCTCCTGGATGAACTCTGTTATCAATGTCTTGTGTTTTATGTTGCTAATTCTTGTCATGTTCCTTCTTCTTTACAACATGCACATATGTTCCTTTATGCTATTTTAAATGCAATTCTAATCACATCATGAAAGTAACAGATCTTGGTAAAATCCAAGAGTTTAGTCAACTCGGATCAAAGAGACATGGTGTTAGTGTTGGCATGGAGGTATGTTGTTTGTTGACTTGGTGTTGGCATGAGGAGTTGATCCATTTCCATATGCATATGAGTTGATATCAACAATTTTCATCCACACAAATCCACCTTTTTCCATTGATGTCAAAGGGGGAGAGTGGCAACCATGAGTTGAGACTGAGATTGGTTTTAGTGTTTTGACTTTAGGTTGACATCAATGCCAAAGGGGGAGAAGGTTGGACATGTTGTTTCATGGTGTTGACATTGATGTCAACATAATGATCCGCATGATGTCAATCTAATATTAGTGGTCCTCTGATGTTATCCTAGTAGTTGTGGTCCTCATGGTATTATTTCTTCATAGAGACTCATGGTGATGGAATTGATGTGGTGGCCCTCATGAACATGTTCTTCTATAGAGGCTTTTGACTACAGAATTAGTTGTGGAGTGAAGTGCTAGGTGTCCTAGATGTCTACCTGAGGAGTTAGCTGAGGAATTGATTGTATCACAAATATGTCAACAAGTTTGGAGGCCTTGACATGATGATTCAGAGGATTTACATGAGGTTTTAGAGGTTCTATGGTCTTGGGAGATGTTTGTAGGTATAGAGGATTAGTTTGAGGAGAAGCGAGAGCAACGTATTTGATTTTTTGGGCTAAAATCAAGATAACTCAAGCTTTGTTTCTGAAGCTTGTGTTATAACTTAGGCTTTGTTCATGAAACCTATGTTAACGCTCCTAGTCATTACATACATTTTGAAGTCTAAAAAGGGCCTCAACACAAAAATGTATAACCAAAATAACTTTATCATAAAAATTAGGTTCAAGATGATGATGTGAACCATGGGCGATGATTCACCTCTTTTGGAGTAAAAAGGTTAAAAAAAAAACATTTTTTTAAACTCGTATTTTTTACTTATCTCCCCATAGTTTTACTCAAATTTCAAGAAGAAGCACTTGTTAGATGCGAAATTCAATTCCTCATCCAAGCAGTAGCCATGTTGCATAGTTTCAAAGGACTCTACTACATGAAAAATGTGATTGCAATCATGTTTTTTCATGTATTTCTCATTTTTCATGTAAAAGGGTCCATTGAAAGTATGCATCATGGGTAATACTTGGATGAAGAATTAAATTCTTCATGCAATGAGTACTATCGCTCAAAATTTGAGTAAAACCATAGAGAGATAAGTTGAGATTATGAGTTGAAAAAACAATTTTTTCTTTTTCCCCTCTAATGTTTGATGATGTAATCTAATATTGTTTTATTATTTCCATTGTTATTTTATAATATTCCTTACGAGGCCCATTTTAGACGTTAAAATTTCTCGAATGAAAACTTTTTCTGAAGGCATAACCTGCGTACCATGTCTAGACTTAGTTTTTTGCATTCCTCTCACATTCTAGTGATTTGTAGAGGCATACACTTTGGTTTTTTCTCATGCTTTTTTATGGGGAGAATGGAATTGAGTTAACCATCTTCTAGAAGTTGTTCAAGTCAAAGATTGTGTAGTTTAGTGTTCCATATTGATTGCATCCTCCATCAATTATAAAATGTTGGAGAATTAAGTAGAAGGTGGTAGAGAATGTGAGATTGAGAGAGTGTATGCTATAGGTTTGTAGAGTTAGAGAGAATATCATAAATTAGACCTATTCTATTTGTGTTGCTCCTACTTTTTATGGATATGGAGATCGATGTTTTATTGTAGCTGCTGTAGTAGAGTTCATATTGTTGATGTATTTGTGTTTCAAGGGTTTTTTGTTGGAGAATGTACTATTGTAGCATCAATATTGATTTTTTTTATGACTACTTGTTTGAGGTATAGATGGTTAAGTGTTTAGAATAGATTGTGATAATGTGTTGTTCCATCATTTGAGGTTATTTGAGAAGACTGACCATGATGGTTTGATGTGTTGGTTGATATTTTTTATGCGAATATTTTTGTTTAGGAGATACTAATCTTGTTACAAAGTTTGTATTTAGTTGTGGAGATTATATTCAGTTGATTGACATAGATTGATATTGTGAGTCTAGTATGAAAATGGATGCAATGAGGCTCACAAGTGTTTGATTGCAAATATCATGGATCTATTCTAAAACATTATGAAACATGGTCCACAGGATATCTTGAAGGTTGGTGCCTTCAACGAGAAAGTGGTGCCTTGTGTATCAGGGTGTAGCAACATTCTTGAAGTAGTTTCCGAAGAACTTGGGATTGGTGACTTCCATCTAGTGGTGATTGGGAAAGACTTATTAGGAGTAGTGACAGCCTATAGGTGGTTGTCTGCAAAGTTCATACAGGTTGTGCGCTAGACCAAGTAGTGGTTCGCATGATCGGAAAGTTTTGGATTAAATTTTGGTGGTGGCCATTGATAAATGTAACGAATAGTTTATGATAATATACGAAGATCATATTATAATATTCGATGACAGTTCTCTCCCTTGTGGTTTTCACCTTACATCCTGGTTTCACTTATATGTGATGTTATTGATGGTTACACATATGGTTATTTTCTTTGATGTTCTCATGTTATGTACTTAGATATGCTAATTATGGTTCATGATTATGCATAGATATCCTTATGTGTTATGATGCTAATGGATGAATGAATCATGGTTTGTGACAGTAAGGCTAAATTAGTAAAAATATATCATAAGGAACAATACTAATTCACCTCCCCCTATCATTATTGTTCGAGGTTCCTAACATTACATTCTTTTAATTTTTAAATACTTCTTAAAATAAAAAAATGTAATTGATTTGTATTTGTTTAATCTCAAATGTTCGAGATATTCTAGATCAACATTCAAATTAAGTTCAAGTCATATGAATAAGTATATAAACATAAGGATCATCAAAATTCATAAGGATAACCCTTAGTTATCAAATTTGAAGGGCTAGTCTTAATTTCAATTAGAAGAACATATATTCATACAACCCTTCCATAATGAAAAGCTTTAAAAATATTACATTTCAATTGACAACCATATATTATCTTTACATTTCATTTTCTATCAAATTTAATTTGATATGTATATTATGATTTACTCTTATATAAAAAATTGTTTGTAATTTTATTAATAAAAAAATTACAATATAAAAAAATTGAAATAAAAAAATATTTACATCTAATGTCTGACATCTAACATCTAACTCGTACCAATCTATCCTATACTGAATTGTAGAGTGCATTTTGGTACAAAAATTCCTAACACATGACACATGCATCACATTTACAAATATATTATCTTCCTATATTTTTATATTTCTACTCTTTTGATATTATTATAAGACTACTACCATTTTGGAAAAGATAAATGAAATGTTTATATTCACTTGAACATGGTTCACATAGAAGGTGTGGATTATGAGCTCATTTATTTTCTTTGGACACAAAAAGTTACAGAGAGATTTTCCTCATTTACTCTTTGGAACACTGAGGTTACTTCAATAGTGGAAATGAAATGAAATGACAGAAATAATGGTCAGATGAAGGTTGAGACAAAGGGTGTGAGTAGCACAAAAGTTTAGAAAAAAATTATTTTGAATTAGATTTTGGAGATTTTTGTGGTGAGGATTTTGATGTTTTTGAGATCTCGAATCATCCACGGTATTCATTTTTTAGTTTTGACGTTTCGAGTCAATACCATGACTCATCATCAGGAAAGAACCTACAAAAAGAGAAGAGAAATGAGCAGATAAATTTGGGAGAAGAAGGGAGAAAAGGCCAACTAGTAAATCTAAAAATGAAAAAGCAAGAAATCATTTATTTCTTATGGCTTAAATTTTTATTTCTATTTCATTTATTATATTTGTAGAAATAATTAATACTAAAATTAGTTACATAGAAAGTATTGAATCTACCTTGTAAGTGGTAAATCTATTTGTTGGTTTGAAGGTCTACCACAAAAATATAACCATTTGGGCTACCTCATGATCTAAGATATCTCCATTGTAATCAAACTCCAACCACTATCATGCATATACGCCATCTTTTTATTAGTTTTCCAGCGACTGTGTTATATAACTATCATTTCAATTAAAAACTTAGTGTAAGATAATTTATTTGAAATAATTAATTACATCTTTTACATGTGATAATCTGAGAAATAATTTGGGATTGATTTTTTATTAACAATGATATTTTCAATAATATGATCTGCATTTATCACCCACTTCATTTCTTCATATATCAATTTTAAGTCAGGCTTAGGGTAAATGAGTCATTAGTGACACAATGTTGAAGGATCATAAACTGAGATGAAACCCATTCCAATATTTCTATTTTTGTTCAATATTCACATAACATTTCTCTCATCTCCATTGGTTACAACCCTCCATATGATACATTAATTTGTTCACCTTCAATTATATGGCCCTATAATGGTACACATCATTTTTTAAAGAGACCTAAATGCCCATGAATTGATTAGGCACACTCCATAGAATACTCCATGGCTCCATACTGGTACAAATCTTCATTTTTTCAAAGAGACTTGTATGCCCATGAATTGACTCAACACACTCAGAAATTTTTCATATATAGATCTATGGAAAATTCCATATAATGGTTTAGACACATGTAGATAAAAATTTAAAGATAAAAATTACGAGTGTTTAATATGCAAATTGTAAAATGTTTGGGGAAAATTTTATAAATAATTCAAACTTTTAATGACTTTATATACTATGTATTTAGTGATGTTAAAGGTAAAATAATTTTTTACTATAAAATTTGGGGAAACGTTTTTAGAAAAAATGGAAATTGGTTTCTTTTTTTGGAAAAAATATGGGAAATTCACCAACTTGCTAATATTAGCCCCTAAACTAAAATTTTCCTACCTTCTTTACCTCTCAATACATATGTTTTTAAAAACTTTTATGTAGACTCTCTTCATATATTCTAAAAGGAAATCTCAGTCAATGGATACCGTCTCTTAATTGCCATGATGAAAAATTTGAGCTCAATTGTTTAAAAAATGTTGCGCATATCATCCGGAGTCATGACAACATCTAACACTCTTACGTAAATTAAATTCCAAATCATTCCACCATATTACGATATATTGTAGCTCTCTTTTGTAAGGATTGAAATATGTTGAACTACAATTTTTCATTTTCCAAACGTTTCTCCACTTTCAAATATGACTTTCATGGTGTATTTTCGAAAGATGTTGATGAAATTCTTGGCTTCTGATGATGGAAAATATTGTGCCAACTATATTTGAGGACATCCACTACCTCTCGTGAAATATTGGGGACTATAATATTTGTAGATATTGATTTAGATATTTTGTTAACAAGATTTCAATCTCCTCCATAAGCTTCTCATGGTGAAATGTAATGAGAGAAGCTCGATATAAATTGACATAGGCATATGATTAAGGAAGTATTTTTTAATGACACTGATCATTTTCATGTGGGGTTGATTTCATTATTCCTCATAAATATATGGGTGAATGAATCCATTAGATCCATTTGAATAGTAAGTATCCTTTGTTACT
Organism: Pinus taeda; assembly: GCA_000404065.3. Classification (NCBI taxonomy): domain Eukaryota; kingdom Viridiplantae; phylum Streptophyta; class Pinopsida; order Pinales; family Pinaceae; genus Pinus; species Pinus taeda. The sequence goes on along the minus strand of APFE031518173.1, from coordinate 5,718 downwards.
TAGTTACTCCTGTATACTTCACAAGAATGCCATAATTCGTAGACTAAGTTAATTTAGATAAAAGTTTAAGTTCATTGATAATATACAATTTAATGTAGGAAAAATGATAAGGTTATTTTAAATTTATTTTGAGCATCTACAACTTCACACTTGAATTAGAATTGTAGAGTAAAACCCTTATTATAAAAAAAAATGTGTTCAACATCCAAAGCTAGGTTAAGGAGAAGATTAGTAGTAGCCTCAAAATTATTTATTAGTATCAAGACAATGCTAGTAAAAGGATGAGGAACAACTTAATGAGTAACATATAAGAGGTTAGCTATCTATTATGCAGATTAGGTTAGAAGTAATAAAATTAAGTAGCTTGTTTTAGAGGACAACTTGTAATAACTCATGGTAATAGTGAAATGAATGAACATAACATTTTTCTTTTGTAGATTTGTGTGCAATCATCCTTGGAGAATTATTATATATAATTATAAATGATCCATTTCAACCTCGGATCTATTAATAATTTAGAGAGAGAAAAATGCATGGCATGTAAGGGATAAAAATGCCATTTAGGCAGACATACTTCAATGGAAAGAGAACATTTCAAATGTATTCCAATGCAATGCAAAACAACCTTTTATCCCTTTAATTCCCTTGTAGTTCCCTTAGAATTCTAAAAAAGTGTCTTGAGAACTCAAAATATGAGTCTAAATAGAGAAATATTGTTTTATTACAATGAAGTTTCATTCAAATTCCCATGTTAACATAAAATCCTCCTTTGTATTACTGATTTGTCCACTTCAATGTCAAAATCATCATTATCTTAGTGTGAAACAAAAGTACATTCATTATTTTCAAGCAATCAAGGAATTTATTCATCATTGACTTGAGTTAGAATGCCATTTCCTGTGCTCTGGAGGAATGTTTTCTTGAGGTGCCAATTGTGGGCTTCATATAGTTGGAGGTCCCTCTTGGATTTTTGTTATTTTATGTGTGGTACCCTAGGTACTATTGTGTTGATATCTGTTATGTGGGGACTGATTTCAGCATGCAAGTGTTATAAAGGAGGAGATACATCTAAGAAATTTAATTTTGGAATTCAAATGAATACCATTCAAAGTAGACTAAAAGTATTGGGGTTAGTAGGAATACAAACTAGACTCAGATCTATAGAGAGGCCTAAAGATTTGAGGGAAACTTTTCTTCTTCTTTCTAATGGGCCTCTCCCTACTACCTAGGTGTTCCTACTGTGACCTGTACCATTTTATCCTATCACATTCTAGCAAAAAAACCTTTAAAAAAATAAGGTCTGCAAAATCCATGAGCTTGTGTAAAAGCATTAGATGGGTTTGAGAGAATACTTGATCACCTTCCAGCTTGACTTATGTCCAATGGAGGGTTTGATATTTCATACTTGAGCTAGATGCATTACAAGAGCTTCAGGAGTTAGGAGCATGGTACATGTTAGATTGTTACATAATACAACCCTCCTCCATCTTTTCTACATCATTAAAATTATTGCCATTGTAATTTATGGCTATTACCAATGCAATTTTCTCCATTACACTTTATTTATTGTCTCCATTATAGTTGAAATGTTGGTTGAATACTTCAAAGTTTGTAGTATGAACGTTAAAGACTTTGGAAATGAGAATACGATAAGTGCAAGTTCAAAGCAGCTAGCAGGGGTCCAAGTTCCAAGTTCCTACCTCCAAATATTCATAAATTTATCTGGCATGTTATAGCCCTTCATGGGGCACCTCATGGGGAATTTTGCAATATTATTTAAAAAGATTTAAAAACAAGTAAAAATAAAAACTAGCAATTTTTTGACATTGAATTTTAGCTTCACATTTGTAATTCGAGCTAGACCCATCTAGAAGGGTTGTGACATGTTCAAGTTTTAACTGTCATCATCATATGCTAATGTATACAAATATTTTTCAGTTCATGCTCATCAGCCATGGTCAATGCACTTTGAAAATTATATTCACAAATACTCTATTTATAATAAATCATATCATTTTTATATGATTATTTTCATTTTAGAGTTAAATAGAAAATAAATGTGATGGATTTTAACAACTCCCAAAAGTTCATGGATCTAACCATTTGAATTGTTTTACTGCACTGTCTTAATTTTCATTTTTAAGAAAAATAAAGTCATCAAATCAATTGTATGTTTATAGATATGTATATTCACCATGCATTATGGAGTTCCCTATTTTGGATGATATCTTGTGTCACTTTAAAGAGATTCCATGGCCTACCACATTCATTCAAAGTGAAAGGAAAGCGACATAATTCAATCATGTTGTAAAGGTCAAGTGTAAGAAAAGGTGAAGAGGGAGGTGTTGTGAAGAAAGGCTGAATATATAGAAAGAATATGTAAAGAGTAGAAGGGAATGCTTATAAAATATGATTTAGAACTAAAAATAACTATAATAATAATATAAGTAATAATATAAAGGATATATATATTTTTATAATGTGAGATATCATATTAGGCTTCATAGTTGGGTGTGTCTGTGACCAAGGAGCACATCATGGGAGACATTTCTATTGCATAATTTGCAACAAATATATTGTAAGAAATGAGATGAAAGTGGATGTTGTGAGAGTGTCCAAACATTATGGTATCAAAAAATCCATATTTGGGGTTTTCATTGAGTGTATGTGTGTAGCTTGGTGGTATGGTAGATGTGGGTGACTGAGGACCCATATTGTCCTGATGATTAGTGAGAAGGCTTCAAACAACTTCATGAGGGGTAGCATGAATGACCTAGGACATGGGCCAAAATGCTACTAGACGAGTGACCAAGTGGTAGACAAGGTCATCCGAGGACAAATTGGATTGAAGGGAGGGTGCCACGATGGAACTAATGGTGGGATGAGTCTAGAGGATGATATTAGATGAGTTGAGGGTGCCATTTAGGTAATATAAGACAATAATAAACATATTTGTCATCAACCAAGACAAATTTTAATTGCGTTGGGTAGAAAAATGAGTCACATTAACCCAAGGTGTCCAACACTTGGGTGAGTTGACTTGCTTGTGGAATGAAATGATGGATGTGAACACATGTCAACTGGGCATGAGGGAGAATTGCATAGTGGATGAAATGGAACAAGCAATGTGTATACACAACTTGCATGATGTAACATAGGACATGTCTGAAGACATGACAAGACACAAGATGAAAATAGAACCAAATGAAGTAGGGATGAGCAAGGGAGTCAAGGTGAAGGTAGATATATGTTGGAAAAGGAAGGAGTTAGAAATACCTCAGGCATAAAATTGTTTGACGCTTGAGGTCCTTGTGGGAAACCAAATATGAATCGACTCATCTTGGGTGAGATGACTTCTGTAAGAGAAGGAATGACCCACAATAAGGTGAAAGGGTGACTGAGTGGGATCCAAAGGTTTTATATACAATTCCTTTGTAATTGCTTAAGGTTTCCTAATTTTGTGGATTTTTGAACCAATCCATTATCTAAGGGAATTTTTATAAATGATTGATTGAATAAGAGCATAAGGTAGAAGTGTCATCTAATTTATAAATGTGTGCATGTTTATGGTGAAATTGATGATGAATTAATGTCTTGCATATAATTACCATATGAAGGGAATTTTAATTGAAATAGAAGTGATGATAGTATTTCTTTTAGTATATCGAAGAGTTGTAATATTGTGCTAAGTAACTAATGGTATATAGAATATACAAGAAAAATTACTATGACACATAGTTCAAGTTATAGCTCGGTGCTCCATATGGAGAAGGTGAAACACATCAATGCCACATGATCTAGGGAGCATGGTAATGCCAAAAGTGTTGGAAATAATACTGAGGGGGGGGGGTGAATCAGTATTATCACATTAATAAAACTTTTTCATTTCCATAATCAGATTCATATATGCTACTTCCACAACTTCTTATGATTGAGTTAATTGATCTTCAATGAGTGCATTAGAACATTATCAACCATATTATCAGTTAACAGATGCAGTAACATAGAATAGATCATCACACATAAGGCACACACATGAACACCATGATATAAGGTGGAAACCCAATGCGGGAGAAAACCACCTGCTGCAAGTCATCTCAATCTTCTTCTTAATAAGAAAATCCTTTTACAGTATTTTGTACTGGTGCAGCCTTATACCAGTACGGGAGCTACAACCCCCTTTGCTCTTGTACTAGCCGATCCATTTACTAGTACGCAGGCTACTACCTGCTACAATGCTCCAAAGATTTCCTTTAGCTCTTGTACTAGCTTAGATACTAGTACGTAGGTGCTGACCTACAATCTTCTCTCCTCAAGGTACCACGTTTCATCAATTTTCATACTGGATACATTGAAGCACAACACATAATCTGAATGGCCATGTTTCATCCAATTTTCATATTGGACCCAATAACCACATTGAAGCTCATAATCAAACAACCTTCTGAATCCCCCAATCACTAGATCAATACATATACAATGAGAGTCATCAATCAGATCTAGTCCATCGGATCACATGAAGATGAGTCATTAAGAACATAATCAATCACTTCTCAGACTGCTATTATTAGATCATAATACCAGAAACCAGACCCAGAACACAGCAAGGATAAACATGGACAGCTAAATTGATTTCAAGAGAAGTACACAGCTTCACCCATGTAATGCCTGCGTACAAGTACGCACTGTTCTTCTGTGTCACCACTGACCTCTGCACCTGCGCCTTCTGTGGCATTGCGTACCTCCGCAGTTGCGCCTTCTGTGGCGCCTCCACACTGTGCCTTCGGTGGCGTCTCTGTGGCGTCTCCTGTGGTGCCTCCGCACTGCGCCTTGTGTGGCGCCTCCGCATTGTGCCTTCTGTGGTGCCTCTGTGGCATCTCCGCACTGCGCCTTCTGTGGCGCCTTTGCACTGCACCTTCTGTGGCACTTTCGCACTGCGCCTTCTGTGGCACCTCTGCGCTGTGCCTTCTGTGGCGTCTCTGTGGCGTCTCCGCACTGCGCCTTCTGTGGCGCCTCTGTGGTGTCTCCACACTTCGCCTTCTGTGGCGCCTTCGTACTGCACCTTCTGTGGCGCCTCCGCACTGCGCCTTCTGTGGCACCTTTGTGGTGTCTCCGCACTACTCCTTTTGTAGCGCCTCCGCACTGCGCCTTCTATGGCGTCTCTGTGGCGTCTTCGCACTGCGCCTTCTGTGGCATCTCCGCACTGCACCTTTTGTGGCACCTTCGCACTGCGCCTTCTGTGGCACCGCGCACCTCCGCAGCTGCGCCTTATTTAGATCTAGACATTACTCCTAGAGATCATAGTATTACAGATCTAGCTCTCATAAGATGTTCAACCCAAAAACATGCTTAAGCCAAATGATCTCCTTTGCTTTATATAGGCAAGCTCTTCCTCAAATCATGGATCATGGGGCTCAATAATAAATATAAAACAATACCATGGGCCAAAACCATAATAACACAATTCCGTTGGCTAAATACCAAGAGTTAAACATAAGAAAACCCACGTGTGCTTTTCTCTGCCTTGAAGTAAGTGAACTGGGGGTACGCACCTCCTGAACGGGATAACTGCGGGTATGTACGCACTTTATGTAACACCGGCCTGCGTGTACGCACCTTCTATAAGGTGTACCTGCATACCCCTTATTTTCTTCAATATTTGATAGCTGATCATCAATCTCTGCTGCTGACTTGAAGTACTGTGATCTATCACCTGAA
>APFE031518168.1:23514-70102 GCA_000404065.3 Pinus taeda | reverse complement strand
TTCTCTGCATAAAATTCCGTGAACTTTTCTCCACATGAATAAACTTTTTAATTCTCATCATATTGAGAGCCATGCCATGGGTGTTGCCATCAAGTACAACATCTGTAACATATAATCATACTAGAAACATAATGCCAACAATTTAACAAGATATGAACATAAATCACACTTAACACACGATGAAAAGATAATGGTGAATCTTGTGATGAAGGTGGGCCCTGTCCTTCTCACAAGATTCCCCAGGAAACGAAAACTAAGATGAGATACTCAAAACAAAACTCTATTAATTCATCAATATACCATATTACAGAAAAAGATTCAGTCTCGTTCCTTCAATTACAATCCTTGTGTTACAACTTGTTCATCCCCCCTTCTAATGTAGATGTCTCCTCTTTATAGAGGAGACATCTATTACAAAATATTTACATTATAGATTCTAGTTCAACCCATTATACAAAAATAGGGAAATCGGTCTCCCGTCAACAGAATGTTGTTACAGTAATTTAGATTATGAATGTTACAACCAATGTAATAACTTCCTTGGTGATCGATTAGGTTCCTCTATTGTTTTCAAATCTGGTACGCAAATCTCAACTGTTTCAGCTTCAAGATTTGTGTGTTGTTCTTGCTGTTCCAGCTTCGAGATTCGCGTGTTGTTCTTGTTGTTTCAGCAATTGCAAAAGATAGTCCTGCCAGCTTTAGGCAGTTTCAGCAATGCGGTCTGCACATCATTCTTTAATTGTTCAGCAACTCAATCAACTTCAAAGATCAATTATGAAGATAGCATGATTATATGTTAAATAATTAAACATATAGCAATGAGAAGAGTCACTACATACCTTTAGAATGAATGAGTCGAAACACTAACAAGGACTTTCAAATATGGGTTGAAAAGGGTGATATTATAACAAAATATAAGGTCAGAGAGAGACAATATGGGGTCCTAACATCCCCCCCAACTGAAAGGATTGCATGTCCCCATGCAACTTCTACTATGAATCTGAGTCGGAATACTGGGATGAACAATGCAAATTGCTTATGCAGTAAGTATAAAAAGTGTTTTCAACCATGTCTTTGAACCCTTGGACACTCTGAACTTTTTTCCATGCTGCAAGCTCCTCCTTTTTGGTCAACGTGAACTAAGCCTTGTATTGTTGTCCTGGTAGCCATAGAAGAGGGAAGTGAAAGTGATAAACCAACCATTTCTCAGCACACTGTCGAATACATTTAGCATAGTTAGGTATTCGTGAGATTGCTGCCTGAAGATTGAGAGGGTTAAAGGGGTGGTACTCCCTTCTCTCCTTAGGACAGTGTTCCCAAAATAGATTATTTGCTTTTATGGCCAAAGTTCCCTTAGTCTTGACATAGTGTTGGCAGTCCTCCAAGACTGCTGCCTGTAGTTTTTTGATATGGTCAGTCATTCCTGGCTCTCGTAGAATTCGTTGATGTTCAACAATAAAAACAACAACATTTTGTGGCTCAGCTTGGATCCAGAGAAGGCAGTGCTCCTCATTGTGTGTTGCTGACATAAAAGCATTTTTCCAGGTAAGTTGATTAGCCAAGAAAGAAACGAAGGCTCTAATCTAAATATCACCAACGAGAGGAACTAAATTAAGCTTCCTATCTTCAGGCATGGCCTCATTGTGAAGATAGAGTTCACATAACAAGTTCTGTTCACTATTTGACGCTTCTGCAAAAGTCTCAATAAATTGATGAGGTGTAGACACCTAGTGGGGTTGTCCATCTCTGATCGCTTTCACTTGGAGGAAAGCTAAGCATTGTCTCAGAAACACAGAATAATTAAAATATGGGTTTCTAGTGGCAAGTAATCTTTGAACCAAGTCAAAGATAAGAGACAGTCTGGTTTTTAGCTTCTTGTTTTCCTTGTGTTGTGCACGAGACTGTTCAAGGACTTCCCAATTTATATATATATGATTGAGCCATAATGACTTCTGTTGCTGAAATGCCTTTCCTTGTGAGAAATCATACTCTGTCTTCCATGTGTCCCTTAGTTCTTGAAAACTAGAGGTCTAAGTGTAAACAGTGCTTACACATCGAGGTTCAGTCTGGGTAGCGCAGTCTTAAAAGACTTTAGTACTGGTTTCTCATCTGTAACAACTAGGGTAGGCCGGGGTGGTTTTATTTCTTCCTCCAAGGTCTTTGAAGGCACTGCTGGTTCTTGTGTAATAGCAGGGTGTTCCTTTTTAACTATGACAGGAGCAGGTACAGGACTAGATCCAGGCAGTGAAACTTCGATTATCTTATAACCGGCTCGAGAATAGAGATCACCACATTCACTGCACATGTATTCATTGTGTTGATCCTTTTTTGCACTCTTTTCAGCTTGCAGATGCTACCTGAGTTAACATGTACAGATTGAGTTCCTTTTCATAAGCTTCCCTTGCCATTTTTAACTCATGCTTATAAGCCTCAATCTTGGATTTCAAAAACTCGTTTTCTTCCCGAAGGGAGGTTAAAGTAACCAGGCCTTCTGTAGCAGTTGCAGGTTCTAGTTGATGGGAGGATCGTTGTTCAGTGGTTCTTGTGTATCACCTGTTAAGTATGTGGCTGGTTCTTGTGTACAGCCACATCTAGGTCGTCTACCTTTTGTTTCTCAACAGGTGGTTCTTGTGTAACACCTGTTAAGTCAGTGGCTAGTTCTTGTGGAGCAGCCACATGCTGTACATCATCTTGGGTGTCTACTTTTGATAAATTAGCAGCTGGTTCTTATGGAGCAGCTACGTCTTTTGTAAAGAATGATGTCACAAAATCCTGAACACTTTGCATTTCGGTACCTGAGGGTGAGGAAGGTAAGGGTTCAGGGCTTGGCGGAGTACGGGGTTTTAGGATGATAGGTGGGGAATTTGGGGTGATGGTCTCAGTCGCTACAGATGTCCTTGTTCTTTGTTGAGGTAAGGAGGTAGGAAAAACAATGGTTTTTCTCTTACGAACATTTTTCCTTAGGATGGGGGGATTATCAGTAATAACGGCGTCCTTAATTGAAGCCCTCGTTCTTCTCTTTAGTGGGGTTGCCACTTTCTCTTGTCTTTTCCTTTTGAGCTTAATAATGGGGGTATTATCATCCGAATTATCGGTGGGAATATCCACGATGGGAGTGGATGATTCATTTTCATTAAGGGGTGGGGTCTGTTGCGGGTTTTCTGTGCTCAATTGGGTTGTTTCAGCTGCTGGTTGCTAAATTTCAGTAGCTTGCTGGAGATTTTCTACTGTCGGTTGAAGGATTTCAGCTTCTTGCTGGGGAGGGTTATTAAGGGGAGGGGGATTGTGTAGTGCAAAGCCCCTGTGAATTAGGAGCTGAACCAAGCGATGGTGCGTGAGGGAGAGGAGTGGGTGCCTTGCATTCACAGAATAGTGTGACATATTCTTTAGACATCCAAGTAGATAGTATGGCATATTTAATAAACAACCATGTCTTAAATGATTCAATAACATAAAGTCATGCTGGTACACTACCTGATAATGTCCCTCACAGGTGAAGTAGTGCTTAATGAACTCTGCAACCTTTGGCCATGGCGGTGGTAGTATACAGAGTGCAACATCCCTGCCTTTAGGTTCGACGCACTCCCCTGGTAGAAGAAAATCTTGTTGTGCGTTCAGAATGAGGTGTTTTTGACTGAACCAATGAGTACCATTGGTTGGTAACCCTAAAACCTGCGCTATATCCTCCTCCGTTACTGGAATTCGCACTCCTTGAACAGTAGAGTATCCTTCTTTCAAATTGCATGTGAATTCCAGAACTTGCTGAGAATCAAAATATGGAAGCCTTTGGAAATAGTCCACCCATCCTGCTTGTAGAAGGATTTGGTATGCTTCCTGGTAAAGTTCCAATAGAGCCGTTGAGCCAGGTTCATGTCTAACAGTGTTTCCTCCCATAGTTACTAGTTCAGTAAAATGCAGAGTACAGAGTCAAGTTGCCGCAGTCGAAACAGAGTAGGATGTTGCAAATGAAGTTATAACATAATAAGACACAGGCGGGGTGACGAGACACTACCGTGAAAGAATAAGAAATGATGGTAATCGGCGTATCATGTAATGATTGCAATATTTTGGTATTCTCCCCCAATTGCGGCTAAGAATGTACAGTGATTTTGGCAATCATATCAATATCTTCTCATTAACTATAGTTTAATATGTACACATAAACATGCATACCTTCACATTTTACTTTTGGTTGTTGCGCGGAAAATATAATCTCATCATTAATAGATCACCGATGGTTATGAAAAGGGGTTTATAAAGTATGAGGGTATTTATACAAAAGGTTTTCTATATTCACGAGAATTGATAGTGAAGGAACACAATTATGAGGATGAATGGTTGATTCCTTTAATGAAGAGTGATATGTATCCATCATTTTTGAGAGAAATTAATGGTTCAATGTCGGGAAAAATGGGAAAATTGGTGCTTCTTAGGAAAAATGAAAAAGATTGGTGTTTCAGCAACGGGAAAATGGTGTTTCAGCAATGGGAAGATGTTGTTGAAGGGTAGTGAGAGGGAATGGATTATGATTTGAAGTGAAATGGCAATGTTTCCCAAGCTGAAGCTTGATCCTTCCTGTATTGAAATTGTTCTTCTCAGCCAGCCTCCGAATCTAAGATCTGCAAAATAGTTAATTGTAACATGGCAACCCTTGACAGGGATTATTAGTTAAGAAATCTAATCTAAAAAAAAAAGAAAATATATATATATATTGCAATCATGTAATGATTGCAATATTTTGGTATTCTCCCCCAATTGCGGCTAAGAATGTACAGTGATTTTGGCAATCATATCAATATCTTCTCATTAACTATAGTTTAATATGTACACATAAACATGCATACCTTCACATTTTACTTTTGGTTGTTGCGTGGAAAATATAATCTCATCATTAATAGATCACCGATGGTTATGAAAAGGGGTTTATAAAGTATGAGGGTATTTATACAAAAGGTTTTCTATATTCACGAGAAGTGACAGTGAAGGAACACAATTATCAGGATGAATGGTTGATTCCTTTAATGAAGAGTGATATGTATCCATCATTTTTGAGAGAAATTAATGGTTCAATGTCGGGAAAAATGGGAAAATTGGTGCTTCTTAGGAAAAATGAAAAAGATTGGTGTTTCAGCAACGGGAAAATGGTGTTTCAGCAATGGGAAGATTTTGTTGAAGGGTAGTGAGAGGGAATGGATTATGATTTGAAGTGAAATGGCAATGTTTCCCAAGCTGAAGCTTGATCCTTCCTATATTGAAATTGTTCTTCTCAGCCAGCCTCCGAATCTAAGATCTGCAAAATAGTTAATTTTAACATGGCAACCCTTGACAGGGATTATTAGTTAAGAAATCTAATTTAAAAAAAAAAGAATATATATAAATATATATATTAAATATATATAATATATAGAAGAACTAAGTGCAATGAGGGATAACAGACTCCCCCAAAAAGACATAATGTATATCTGTCATGCAAGTGGCTTTGAAATCCTCTTTAGAAATAGGTTTTTGATACAAACGGAGCCGATACCCATTCGCTAAAAATGGTGTTCTAGAATCATCAATTGTTAGGAGTCCGACTGTTCCATTTGGGAAAATAGTATCTACTTCATAAGGTCCTAGCCACCTTGTTCTTAATTTTCCTTGAAACTTTTCAAAACAGGAGTCATACAATAGAGCCCAATTACCTTTTTGGAACTGCTTATGTTTAATGGTTTTATCATGCCACCTGGTTCTTTGCTGTTGTATCATAGTTGTTTGATGGATGGAATCCAACCTCTTTTCATCCAATTCCTGAAGCTGCTGCAACCTAGCTATCTGTGCATCAGTCAAGTCAAGGTTAACAACTAAAGCAGTCCTTAAGGTTTTATTTTCAAATTCCACAGGAAAAACAACACTTTTACCATAAATTAATTCATAAGGTGAAAAACCTGTAGTGTTCCTCCAAGTAGTTCTGTAAGCCTAAAATGCTTCAAGCAACCTTTGAAACCAATCCCTTCTATTCTCCTTTACCGTTTTTGTTAAAATCGCTTCTATGACTTTATTTGTACTTTCCACTTTCCCATTGGCCTGGGGGTGATAAGGCGTAGTCATTTTATGCTTAATGTGATATTTCTGAAGTGTATCTTTAAAGCCATGAGAGTTGAAGGGAGGTCCTCCATCTGTGACTAGTTCTCTAGGCAATCCAAACCTAACAAAGATTTCTTCAAATAGAAAGGTTAAAACAGATTCTTGATTAGCTCTAAGGAGTGCCTTAGCTTCCACCCATTTAGTCATATAATATGTGCAAACCAGTATATAAACTCTTTGATTGGATGGAGGGTTGATGGGACCTATGAAATCTAGAGCCCATCTTTCAAAGGGTTCAAGTATTACCTGGGGGTTCAGTGGAATTTCATCCCTGTGATTAGGCCGACCCATTCTCTGACAGCTATCACAGGCCCTCACATACTTCTTTGCATCCTTGAAAAGTGAGGGCCAATAATAGCCCATTCTAAGAACCTTATGTGCTGTTCTTTTATCAGCAAAATGCCCTCCACAAGGGCCATCATGACAAGCCTTCAATATATCATAAACCTCATCTTCTCTAATGCATCTCCGAATTTCCTGATCAAGTCTTGTGTGAAAAAGACACCCACTTATCCAGATGTACCGAGCACTTTGCTGAATGATCTTTCTTTTCTCTTTGTGTGATAGGTGTGATGGTAGCTTCCCTGCAACTAAATAATTGGCAATGTATGCATACCAAGGTGAGTGAGTAGATACTGCAAATAAATATTCATCAGGAAAGGAATCATCCACTGGAGTGTTCTGATCAGTTTTTATCCGAGAAAGAAAATCAGCAACTACATTTTCTTTACCTGGTAGATCTACAATAGTAATATTAAATTCTTGTAGTAATAATAGCCATCTGGTAACTCGAGCATTTGTGACCGATTTATTCATTAAATACTTAATGGCTAAGTGATCAGTATGAACAAAAGTAGTGTAACCGGTAATATAATGTCGAAACTTGTTAATAGCGTAAATGACTGCTAAAAATTCCTTTTCGGTAACTATATAATTAAGTTCAGTAAGGGTCATATTTTTACTAATAAAATAGATAACTTAAGGAAGATTGTTTTCTTCTTGACCCAAGACAACTCCAATTGCAGTATCTAAAGCATCAGAGGATATATGAAAGGGCAGTGCCCAATCAGGTCCTCTTAAGATAGGAGCTGTAGACAATTGATGTTTAAGTTCATTAAATGATTTTTGACAACCATCAGTCCACTTGAATTCAACATCTTTCATAAGTAACACAAACAAAGGAGAAGCTATTTTAGAAAAATCCTTGATAAATCTTCTATAATATCCAGCATGTCCTAAAAAACTTCTTACATTAGTTTGTGTTTTAGGGATAGGAAGAGTCTGAATTACCTGCACCTTAGCTGGATCAACTTGAATTCCTAGAAATGAGATGAAGTGTCCCAATACAATTCCTTGATTCATCATCATATGGCATTTTTCAGTACTTAAGGCAAGATGGGCTTCTATACATCGTTTAAGTACTTTCTCAAGGTTTTGTCATGCATCTTCAAAAGTCACACCATAAGGAGTAAAGTCATCCATAAATATTTCTAAGGAGTTATAAAGCATATCAGAGAAAATTCCTATCACTTCTCTTTGAAATGTTGTTGGGGCATTACATAGCCCAAATGGAAGAACTCTATAGGCAAAAGTTCCCCATGGACTAGTAAAAGTGGTCTTGTCTTGGTCTTGGGGTGCAATCTTGATCTGGTTATATCCGCTAAAACCATCTAAAAAGGAAAAGAATCTATTTCCTGACAAACTGTCTAGCACTTGGTCAATAAATGGTAAAGGGAAATGATCTTTCTGAGTGGCTTTATTTAGAGCTCTATAATCCACACACACTCTCCATTTCCCATTTTTCTTAGGTACAATCACTAATGGAGAAACCCATTCACTATCAGATATATGGTATATAAATCCTGCATTAAGCAATTTTTGAAGTTCTTCTTTAACGATTTCCCTTAAATTGGGATTCATTCATCGCTGGGGTTGACAGACTGGGTGAGATCCCTCTTTGATATAAATACGATGAGTACATAATTCAGGAGAGATTCCCTTCATATCTGTGTAGTCCCATGCGAATGCTTCCTTATTCTCACTAAGTAACTTCATTAAATGTTGTGTTTCAGCATCTGTTAGGTTAGGGTTTATATTCATTGTTTTTCTAGGCTCGATTTCTACTGTTATACTCTTGGAGGAGATATCATCTGATGTTTGAGATAAATTTTCAGTTTTAAGGTTTTACTGTGATTCAGGTTCCAAGATTGCAGTCAATTTATCATGTGTTTCAGAGTTAACCGAAGAAGGTTCAGGAATAAAATTACTAATTAGTTCATCCTCGGTTGTGTCTTTAAAAGTTAAGGCTTTTCCAACAATCAAGATGGGTTGGGTATCATCATCCTCATAGTCTAACCATACAAAGTTATCATTGTTAATCATAGGTGTAGCATGAGGGTAAAGAGTAAGCTGCTTGGTTTCACATCCATTAGAAATTGTCATTGAACCTCATCTACAGCTGATGAAGGCATCTATTGTAGCCATCCAAGGTCTCCCTAAAATCAAATGGATGTCCCCTCAACTTTGTTTTAGTCTGTAATACAACAAAATCAGCTGGGTAGTTCCAAGATTCGACTGAAATTATCAAGTCTTCAATAACTCCTTCTGGTTTGATTGTGGAATGGTCAACTAGTTCTAGAATGGTTGGGGTTTCTCTAATTACATTCTTTAACTGTAATAACTGTGCAGTTTCAAGTGTCATAATGTTTATAGCAGCACCTAAATCTACCAGAACTCTGGAAACAAAAGTTTTTCCAACCTGTACTGTAACTGTAGGATGACCAGGGTCACCACATTTCACAGGAGGGGTTTTTCCTGACATTAAAGCAGCTAGATCACCCATCACATGAACTGTGAGGGGATCTTTAGCTTTTCTTCCAGGTTTCTTAATGCAAATGTCTCTAATAGTTCTAGCATAAATTGGTACATCTCTAAGTGCTTGTAAGAGTGGAATTTTAACATACAGATTCTGCAATTCTCCTAAAAGGTTAAAAGCAGGTGGCTCAAGTGTCTTGGTAAGAGCCAAACGTTCAGGGAATGGCGGCTCTGCTATTTCAGAAGTTTTATTAGAGGATGACTCAACTGTTCTAGCATTCTTATTAGATGACTTATCTTTTCCTGACTCCTTTTTGTCAGAGTCAGAAGAAGTAATGTCGTCAATAACAGGTTTGACTACTCTCCCAGACCGCAAATGAATATCATTACATTGCATAGGGAAAATAGGTTGGTTCTGAATATCAATTACCTGCAGATCCTTATTATTATTAGGGTTGGGGTTTGATTTCACAGGCAGTTGGGGTCTCATTGTCTGGTTATTCAGTGGAGCATTTGATGGCAGAGAGAGATTGCTGATACTGGGGGAATTGATTTGGAAATGGGATTTGCTGAGGTGTCCAGTTTGGGTTCCACTAATTAAAATAAGATTGTTGTAGAGCCCAAGGATTCCATATTGTAGGATCCACAAAGGGAGGGTTTGGTTGCTGCATGGGTGGGAAGTTCATTTGGTTGAAGGGTGGGTATTGCATTTGATTTAAGGGCGCGTAATTTTCTTGAAAAGGAGGATGATTATTCCAACGATTAAATGGCATATTAGAATTCGTACCTTGTCCTCGTGGCTGCCATTGCCTCCTCTGTGTCAGCAAGTAAACTGCTTCAGCTTCTTCTTCAGTTGGTTGCAGTGCTGCTTTTATTCCTGCTAAACAAGGGCATTGTTGAGTCTCATGGTCCTTCTCGCAAATAGTGCAAATTGGTACCTTGTCCAGTGGGCATTCCCTTAGTGGGTGTTTTTCTCTGCATTTAGAGCAGAAAATAGCCAAAGCAGCTTCTACCTCTGCCTGTTTCTTTTTAACCTGCAAGGTATCAATTTGTGAAGCAAAAGAGCTTAACATTTCAGTTTTAAATTCTTCAAGTAAGTTACCTATTTCAGCCTGTGTTTCTCCTCCACTAGCTGATTTTTGGACTCTTAAGTATGTACTATCTCTGCTTTTTGGTCTATTTGCTGCTCCTCTTGAACATCTCTTACAGAGGTTGACAATCTCATCATACGATTCCTTAGATATATCCCCTTTTCCAAGCATATTCAACATGTCTAAACAGTCATCCCATACCCCTTTCAATAGTATTGACTTAAGAATATCCTTACTCATATTAGGATGATCGGATCTTTGCAAATTATATTGTAATCTCTCCACGAAATCCTCCAGATTTTCGTCCTCCTTCTGAACCATCTTAAATAATTCATCCTTCCTTTCTCTTGTTCGGCAATAGTCTTGGTATTTGGCCAAGAACTTTTCTTTCATTTGATCCCATGTTGTGATCACATGTCTTCCCAGGCTCATGAACCACCTTAGTGCATTCCCTTTTAATGTTGCTGGAAATAACTTTAACTTTTGAGGATTAGTAACATAATCATAACTCCTACACATTATATCAAACTCAAACAGAAATTCATCAGGGTCTTCAGATGATAAACCATGGAAATTAGGTAGGGCTGAGAGTGGAATGTTCTTCATAGGAGTTGCCCCTCTAGGAAGATCTTCAATAGGGAATTCCAAGGTGGAAAGGGAATTTTCTCCTCTTCCTTCTCTTCGTCCCCCACCAAAGGGTCCTTCATTGTTTCCGTCCATTGGTTGTTCCCCTGTTTCACTTGCTCGGTCTTCAACGCTTTCTGTTGGGCTCTCAATGTTCTGAACTGATTCCTCAACTTCAATATCTTCTATTGGTTCCTCAATATCTTCCACTGACTCCTCAATTTGTTCTACTGTCTCTTTAGCCCTTTATGGTCCCAATACTTCCTCCGTTTCATAATCCGTCTGGAGAGAGTGCTGAGTCTGTGGCCTTAGAGAGCTTATCTTCTGAGATGTTTCAGCTTTTGAAATAATGTCGTTAATGAAAGTTTTCCTTCCTCCTCTGCCTTTGCCCCTACCACCTGTAGGGTTAGTTTTCCTGCGTCCTCTCATGCATCCTGTATATCTAAAAGAAAATCATTAATGCTCTTAAAATCTTCAGTAGCCTTCCCCGACAACGGCGCCAAAATGTTGGTCACTTTAATTGCTTATTAATTAAACAGTCGAGTGCCACATAAATTGTCAACCCGGGAAAGTCTGATTATTTCAAAGGCAACTACGTACTATATGTACTCAATTTTAATAGAACTAAAAGTTGCAGTATAAATAAATCACAGAAAGATAATTCTTCACTCTGTGTTACAACAACTATATTCTATTGCATATATCTAACAAGAGACGAATAATTGATCAAAAAGAATAAATCTGCAAAAGAAAACAACGACTATTCTGTAACAAAGGATCAGGACCCTATCCCCAGAGTGGGAACCTTCAACACCTACCTCTATTTATCCAGTTCACTAATTCACTCTGTAAACCTAATCACCGGCGAGACACTCATGAAATAGCATTAATTGATTAAGAGAGAAACAAAGTTTCAGCAAAAGTAAAATAACATCCAGAAATGGTACTTGTTAACAAGGTATGAACATAAATCACACTTAACACACGACGGAAAGATACTGGGTGAATCTTGTGATGAAGGTGGGCCTTGTCCTTCTCACAAGATTCCTCAAGAAACAAAAACTAAGATGAGATACTCAGAACAAAACTCTATTTATTCATCAATATACCATATTACAGAAAAAGATTCAGTCTCGTTCCTTCAATTACAATCCTTGTGTTACAGCTTGTTCATCCCCCTTCTACTGTAGATGTCTCCTCTTTATAGAGGAGACATCTATTACAAAAGATTTACATTATAGATTCTAGTTCAACCCATTATACAAAAATAGGGAAATCGGTTTCCCGTCAACATAATGATGTTACAGTAATTTAGATTATGAACGTTACAACCAATGTAACAGCTTCCTTGGTGATCGATCAAGTTCATCTGTTGTTGTCAAATCTGGTACACAAATCTCAACTATTTCAGCTTTGAGATTTACGTGTTGTTCTTGTTGTTTCATCTTTGAGATTCGTGTGCTATTCTTGCTGTTTCAGCAACTGCAAAAGATAGTCCTGCCAGCTTTAGGCAGTTTCAACAATGCGGTCTGCACATCATTATTTAATTGTTCAACAACTCAATCAACTTCAAAGATCAATTATGAATATAGCATGATTATATGTTAAATAATTAAACATATAGCAATGACAAGAGTCACTGCATACCTTTAGAATGATTGAGTCAAAACACTGACAAGGACTTTCAAATATGGGTTGAAAAGGGTGATATTATAACAAAATATAAGGTTAGAGAGAGACAATATGGGGTCCTAACAATGGGTTGTAGCAGTCTTTTCAAGTTTTACACAATCCAATAGTTGATGTGTTGGATGATGTATGTAGTCAAAGTCTTTCTGCACTAGCTCACTGTGAGATTGAAACATGTATTGATACAAACTTGATCCGGTAGTTAGTTTCTTTGTCATTATCAGCAGGAGTCTCATCACAATGCTCAGATCAAAGTTGGCATTCATGGTATGAGGAGAAGCAAAGTAATCCATTGGATGAGCTAAGTCCCAACACACATGAATTTCAAGATCCTTATTCAGTATTTTTGGAGCCAGCTAGAGAATCCATATTATTCAACAGATCTGTTTACAAGTTTTCATGGGAGTTTCCTTTCAGTAGTTCTCTCTTGTTGTTTATAAGCAAGCACTTGTGGAGAACACAAACAACAACAAGAATGCTTACTTGGTTGCATTGGTTGTTTTATTTCACTTGATCAGGTGATGAATGGAACAACTAGAGTAGATTTTATTGAATAAGCTCCATTTTGAGCATATTTTCCAATTTGTTAGTTGTGTTTTAGTCTTGAGTCATTTTTTGTTTCAGTCAGTTTCAAGATAGTTTCGGCTGAGTGTCTAGTTTCATCTTTTGAGATTCTTGTTCCAATTTTGAGTTAGTCAGTTCTTAGACATTTTAGTTATGAGTTTTCAGTCTTGAGTCTTGTGTTTTTGTTGCCAAGATATTGATTCCATATTGCCCAATGGATAAGGCACTGGTTTTCTCTCCTAAAGATCTGCGGTTCTTGGCACCTCCAAGGAGCTACCATCCCCATTGGAGCCAATATTAGTCTCAGTGTCTTCACACTGCCATCGGTGATCAAAATTACTCTTTTGCATGCATATTAGGTGTCTCATTCGATCAGCTACATTCCATTAGGTCATGGATCAACTCATGGTAGTGGTTTCATTTCAGTTTCCCTCATGTCATATACCTGTTGGCTCGCTCAAAACCTATTTTCAGTCATTTATAGTCATTTCATTCAGTTTTAGGGTTTAGTTTCACTAGGTCTAGGGTTTTTCATCATGGTCATCCAAAATTGAATAAAAAGGTTAGTAGGCACATGAGGAGGATAAATGAGTTCATAAAATCATAAATTTACTTCTGATATGCTCAATAAATCTTTTTTACCTCAAAACTCTATTTTGAGGTGAAAAGAGAGTTTTTCTATTTTTTGTAAAAATTTCATGTAATTTAAGTGTTTCTATATGTAATAAGCTCATCAGTTGTTCTTGGTCATCTTGCCAACTCCTACCACTGCAAAAAAAAAAGTACCAGGGCATCAGTCCATCTAATTGTCAAGAAAAAGTCAAACTTCAAATGAAAAACAAAGTTTTTGAGAAAAAGTGACTAAGACTTTATAAAAGTGGGTTTGCAATGGAGAAAAATTAAAATGTATCATATATAAAGCAAATTCATGCTAACTACTCCTTTCATTGTGCAAAAAGTCAAATAGAGAGCCAAAATCGCGTTTTGAAGGGAAATTGAGCAAAGGAGGAAGAAAACCCGAAATTTGCAGCAAGTTTTCTTGGCGCTGCGCATCAAAAGGTCGGCGCTGTGCATCAGACAGTTTTTGCCAATGTTAAATTACGCAGGCGCTACGCATCAGGCAGGCACTACGCATTGGGCTCAGTGCGCTGCACATTGGCTGGGGAGTTTCTAAAATCACTCAAATTATCCCAAACTCTCCCAAATGCTGCATTTCACTCCTACAAGTAAGTTTTCATCAATCTTGAGTTGAAATTAGTCTTCTTCATGTTTTGTTCATGATTTTTGCTTCTTACAATCAAAACCCTAGATTTCCTTCATACATTTTCACCTCATTGCAAAATTTTCACTTCATTATAAAACCAACATCCTTTGTCCCTTTTCGCAAACTTCATTGCCCTAAAAATACCCATTAATTCCATTTTCCCTTTCCCTATTCCCCTAAGAAACTAATTCCCTTCATTAAACCCTAAGTCCCTCATAAGTCAAAACCCTAGTTTCCTAAATCTTTCCCTTCATTCACCTACTCCACTTCACATCTACAAAATCTCTTCATGCTCATCTTCCTTGTCCCCACCCATTATCATTGTTCACCATACCATCATCACATTACATCATTAAGACAAGCATGGAAAGAAGCAGTGAATAAAGTTTTGAAGAAGATACTCTTAGTGATAGCTCAAGGGAAAGAAATGTGCAGTCTAGGAAGCCTCACAAGGGTGGAAGAATCATTAGGGAGGAACCTATCAGCATGAGTGGACTTTTTTCCTACCCTCTAGCCATGACATGTTTCAGATATCAGTCTTGTTTTGAGTTTTGTGAGATGGTTCAAAGGGTAAAATTTCACCATGAACTAGCAAGACTAAGGAGGAAAAATGAAGGATGAAAAGCTAAAAATTTTGGCTAATGTGTCTTTAGCCCAATAAAGTAACCCATGGTGCAGCTTTGAGCCAAAACTAGGCAAATTTTGAAACAATTTCGTCATTTTCCAATTTTTGAATTAGGCAACACAGGAAATTCCGGCTGATGTGCAGTGCCACCGGCGCTGCGCATTGAATTGGGTCATCCTCTTGAAAAATGGCTTGTAGATTTAGATTCAACATCAAAAAATAAGAAAACCTAGAAAGTTTCATCAATTTTGGAGGAGATCTTGGCCACCAAAATGGCAAAAAACACTCAAAAAGTGCCCTCTTTGCCACTTTTTGGACCCATAGGAAGAAGTCTTGGGAGAAATGATTTTTGAAGGGGAAAATCAACTCGAAATCAGAAAATTCAAAGCGTTCCAAGAACTCGACAGGCAGAGCTTTCCAACAAGCTATCTTGGGCCTGATTTGGTAAAGTGCAAGGCCTCCAAAAGCAGTCATGAAGCGGTGCTGCGCACCAGGAAAATTTTTGCCAATTTTGCCTAAAACTCAGAATTTCGCCCAGTTTGACTACTTGTTGACTTTTTCTCTTCTCCTTGGTAAATTTGTGATGGTAAATGATGTAATATGATGTAAATTTGATGAAAAATGACTTGAGGGGGTAGATACATCAGTTAGAGGTGGTTTTAGGTTGAATGGATCAATTTCCATGGTTTTAGAGGCAAGTTGTTCCACTGCCTATATTCCTGTTCTTAGTTTAGATATGGTTGAAACTACCCCTCTTCTCATAGATTCGACCCCTGATGGATAGCATAGGTGGTTTGATGCCTATATTATGTACTTTCTTATTCATTTGTAAAGGTTGGACTCTTGTGGATGTTTTGAGCTTCATTGTAAATCACTTCTGCAGTTTGGCAAGGAAATGAACCAGGGTTTTGCAGCATTTTGTGGGATTCTTGTGCTAATGTGTCTTGGCATTGTTTCTTCCTTTGTTATTTAGTTTCTCTCATGTGTTATATGTGTCAACATCTATTTCTTTCTTCATAACTAGATGAATCAAGATAGATAGGTCGAATCCATTGATATTCAATGCTCTACCTTGAGAATACATTTAGTTTTTAATGTTTTCTGTTGTTTGAAGAGGAATCATGAACTTTGCATGCCCTCCCCAACTCCTCACTAGTCATAGTCTTACCATCACACTCAATTCAAAGTGCCAAAACACCTACCTACCTCGCCCCACAGAACATCTTGCAAATCTGAGTTGATTTCCCGGACCCAAAGCTGCCTTCTTCATTTGATCCAACAACCAACCATCAAAATCAAACAAAATCCTTTGACCTAATATACCTAGCCTAAAATCAGCCTTCATTTCAGTCATCTCAAGCCCTAGTTGCCAATATTCTAATTGAGATTGACAAGGAGAGATCCCTCTCCCGACCTGGTAGGTCTAGCTACCAGGTTAAGCGTGGTTTGATGTTACCCTAGACCTGCCTTCCTTCAGCCTGAGGTAGATTTAGGTGCTAACAGATTCCTCACCACAAGAACAATATCATTAGCATAAAGAATAAGAATGATGACTATACTAGAGGGAATTGAGTCAACATAACTTGCTTTTTCCAAAAAATATTATCTTGTCAATGTATATGCCAAAAAGAGGTGGGGGTAAAGGAAAACCTTGCTTATCTCCTATTACAATTAATTTCTTCCAACTAGTAATCAACGTTCTTAAACTTGGCCATAAAATTCTCACACAACCATGTTGCAATAGCCCTCAAGTTAGAAAGACAATTTTAGTCGTTCCAAATTATTCCAAAGGTTTATCTTGAGCACTATGTTAAAAGTTTTTCTAAAGTCAATGAAACAACAAAGGATATTTATTTTATTATTACAACATTCCTTTTTAGTGATCCTAAGCGTTATAAGGCCATCTATAATTAAATGATATCTCATAAACTTGGCCTAGCCTTTAGCTCTTTTTATGTGGCTTTCTAGTCATGCTAATCTTCTTTTCCAAGATGGTTCATATAACATGGCTAAAATGGGGCTAATCATAATGGTCGTATAATTAGTAAGATTATTTTTATGCCCACTTTTAAAAATAGGTACATTGAAGCTTTCCATCTAAGGTTTAGAGAAGCCTTATTTTATTGCTAAATTGAAGACCTTATGCATGTGAGGGATGATGATAGGGCCTCCAATTTTATGATTTTAGCTGCTAGGTAGCTTTTGATGTCCTTAACATTCTCATTGTTGAGATGCTTAATCCCAAAATTTATGCCTTCCATAGAAAAACTTCATCCTCTGTAAGAACATTTAGAATGGTGTCCATGGCATTAAGGGCTTCATAAAGATTTTTAAGGTAGGAATTATAGTCCTTCACGCGAATCATATTCTTTTCTTTACTTTTACAAGTTAGAATTAGCTTCTAGAACTTTTTTGGGTCAAGTTTACATATGTGTAAAAGCTACTCTTTCATTTTATTTGTCTAATACATTTTTTCCTTTTAATTAGGGTTTTGTGTGTATTTATCATATCAAGTTTTAAAGACTTGTTAGAAGCATCCCTAATAGATTTCCTAACAGTTTTTATAGTTGTTATCACACCTAAAGTTGGTTGTTCTATTTTTCTTCTTACATAACACCTTGATAGATAACCTGTTAATGAAAATAGAAATAATTGTTGCAAAATTATAATAAAGATCTTTAATATTATCCATATAAGAAAAGAGATTTAATTCACTATTTAAATCTTTTAGAAAAATATCAGTTTTACTTTTAAAAAAAAATTGGTACTTCAGGAAATTTAAAATTAGAATTAAATATCTATAATCACAATTAGGCTCATGATTATTTTAAAAGCCATCTCTACTATTTCATTATACATAGGAATATAAAATATCATATAACCAGCCCTACTCCCCATCCTATAAATATAAATAATCTTGTTACAATGCAACCTCATCCCACTATTACAACAATTTTTAATAAATTATGTTTTTTAATTATATATTTTAATATTGTAATATTAATTTATTTTATTAATGTGAGATTTTTTTATCATAAAAAAATCTATATAATGAATTGGATCATCAAAACTTAAAGTTAACATAAAAACTTAAAATATTACTTATGAAAAATACTAAGAAATGAAAGAATAGCCATTATTATTTTTACTATTTAGTTTATTTAATTAACCTTTAAAACAACGTTATATTATAAATATAATTTTATAATATAACAATTTTTCATGTGAAAAATGAACATGAGTGTAGGTCTTCTAACAAATGGATAAGAAACCACCACACATTTATTATCTCATATTAAAAATAAAAAAACATACAACATTGTTTCCACCAAAGAAATTGTAGTATCCACGAGTCAAAATTTTGAAACGGACCCTATTGATTTCAGACAATGAGGCATAATAAATGCTTTTAACGTGGCTCCTATGGTGGAGGTTGTCTTGGTGTTTGTTACGGAGGTAGAGGTTGTCAATAATTTGTCAAATTGATTATTACATTGTTTTCACACTAGGAGATTAAACAAAAGGAGATTATTATCTCCCTTTGTGTTTGTTTCCTTATGCGGGTAAGAAATGGGAAAGCTCGACAAAACAACAAAATGTGAGGTTAACATTAACCATGATGGACATTCGTATTAGGTTAACATTAAATTAAAAAGATTTTTCGTTAAACATATTAGAGTGTATTATAGATGGTAAAGTAGTGATGGAAGATAATAAGGGTAATGATAATTATTAGGTAAGTATTTTGAAAAGTAAAATATTATTGAATTGAGGCTTCTGTGATCCATATTAAGTTTGAGAGAATTTTTCGGCGTAAATCACATGATATTTTTTTTGTCGACAAGTTTCGAACCAACCAGTGTCGTTCATCATCAGGACAAGTCAAAGAATCAGATCCAGCTTTGCATGTTAAATAGTGAGAGCGGAACCTTCAACGGCTATAATTCTAGATCAAGTAACGGTTAAAATGACTAAAGGCTAAATTAGACTGGGAAACGGTTAGATGGACAGGATCAAGGTCATAACCATACTTAGTAAAGAAGTTAATTTAACTAAATATTTATTATTAAAATAGAAGTTTCAAATGGATATATTACGCAGAGGTTTTAGTTAGTATTTTTTATGGAATAATTTGTTTGATAAAGCAGGTAAATATATTATGTAAAATATTATGAGGTTTTTGGTTTTATTTTTTGATTAATTTGTGTTTATGTTTTGAGTAGGCGTAGTGTATCTAGTGTTAATAAGTTGAATTAACTTTGTGTCATACAATGAAACCACTCTATTTATCGATTCTACTAATCACAAAAAAGGTTTATGAGTAGATTGTAACTACTACAAATCTTTTGAAAATGTATTATTTTTTTCCTTGCTTTATTAATTTTTTCATCAACATTTTTAATAAAATGTTTAAAAAGAAATCCACAATATTGCTTAAGACTATATGTATCCTTCTGTAAAGATAAAATTCCAGAATGTAAAACTTTTTAGAGAGAACTTCTTCATTTTCTCCCCTTCTTATTCATGTTGTAAGAACGAATTTGTATGACCCTCCATAGATGCCTTATTGTTTGTAACCAAAACTAAAAACCCATGGACTTAAGTCACTGCAAAATTTGTGGAAGCTATAATGGTTGTTGCTAATTGGTAAAAAATGCAATTTGGCTTCCAGGGAGGACACATGTTTGTGGAGTGAGTAGAGATGTTGGGTAGTTTGAAAACCCATTACCCACATGTTTAAGATATTTGTTGAATGCATGTGATTAACGGTTCACTAAGTTGAGTACCCAAATGATAACCAACAAATTGAACTCTATTTTCTTACCATAAAGAACAAGAGGGACAAATTCCATGAGAATTGTATACTATACAAGGGGAGTACTTACCTTATGTTATGTTTTACTAAGAGGGAGCAGTTTATTGTTGATTTGAGATTGGGTGAGTTCCTTAGAAGAATTTGTCTTAATAGGAATCTTGGTAAGTGTCTCATTCAAATTGTGATTTAATTATTCTGGGTTGAATTGAAAAGGAAATCGATCCCAATAGCCATGTTTTATCTGTGTGGTATCGTAGATTGGCTTTGGGATGGAATCCACGCATATTCTTATGATTGGGCGACGAATTTCTCATCAACTAGTTCGTCAACAAATTTATATTAAAGATAAATTTTGTTTATGTTACATATGCTTATATTTATATCATAAATATTATTGGAAATATATGAATGTTACATGTGATAATAAATGAATGGAAGTATGCATAACATTATCTCCATCATACAAATTCTTGTGATTATGCAATTTATTTATACCTTGGCATTGAATGATGGAAACAAAATCATTTAAGTGTTTTAATAAAAATAAGTGAATTTATGTGGTTGATTTCTATTTATACGTTGCTTATTTTGCATCTAGTTGTATAGGATTTCTATATAATATTGCTCGAAGCTAAATTTATTGATACTGAATAGATTTAGTTAAAAATGAATAATAACAATAATAATTAAAGTGTATCAATATCCAAAGAAACATATTCAAGCACACCACAAGTGACCAATACTTTATAACTAAAAAGTTGATCTTTAATGATCATAGACAACATGCAAGGAAATATTAGGAACAAATTAATTACTAAAATTATCAAATAAAAATGCATATGTGGAGTGCTACTTCTAGAAATATTTTTTCCTAATGATATCAAAGATTCTTGATTATTAATCAAATCCAATTGATAGAAATCACATCCATACAATGGTTATCATGAACAAAATTTGAATAAACAATCCTACATTGCATACAGGATACCTACCAAATATAATAATTAATTGTTGTGGCATATCTTGTTATAGATCCTCCAGCATGATTTGATTATGCAATTGATTAAGCTATTGATGTGACATATATTTCAATCAATTCTATATATTACCTTAGCCAGGAAAATAATCCAACCACCAACCATAAAGAAAGCTAATTTCTTACATAGGTTAACTTGAAGATAAATCACATATAGAGCTAGTCAAAGCATCCAAGTAATTCGATCTGGTTGATTTTGGTGAGCAAGAAGTAGCAGCAAGGGTAAAGGTAGTTAATTTGACAGATGTAGAGTCAGTTCAAGAGCCATCCCCAACAACAGAAGAATCAAAGTGAGAAATACAAATAGTCGATCCGAGACTAGTACCCTTTAAGCTCTATTATACCCAGCAGGAGCAACAAAGATGAATGTTGAAGCATCACCAAAGGCATAGGTGGGATCATATGATCCACTGGTAACATATCCAATTTATATGATTGACTTAGAACCAAAAACAACAATAAGCATTTTACCAAAAGTTATATATGTAGATACTCTCAACATTATAAGTCATATAAAATGCTTTGAATCAACATCTCACAAATTCCCAATTTCATCAATCACCTTGCTCGAAAAAACATGTATCTACATTTGTAAGAAGAGAAGACCAACCAAGGATTTAGAGGATATTCAAAGAGTAATAAGAGATATAGCACGAGAAATTATAAGAGATTAAAAGGTACCAATAATATAAAATAATAAATAACAAATCAAGTACAATGAATCACTATAACCAGGTAACATTTGAATCAAAATAGTTATCCATATGACTATGACATCAATTTCAAAATACATATTTTATCTAAGATGTTCTTAGGATTAAAGAAACTTCATATAATCCAACATTTATGTCAATCAGTCAAGTGCACATGAATTGTAAGAAGTATTTGTGAGTACAGGTTTGATTCCTGTAACAACCCTTGTAAAAAATCCATGTAAGAAAGTTAATAAAGGGAAAATAATGATCAAGGTCATGGGACACGTATTCCAAGCTTAATGTTGGGAAAAACATCCTAGTGTGGGTGTTCATTTGGTTTATTATGGCTAAGGAAATTGGCAAAGGCGAAGGCAAAGTCTTTGGAAAGGCAAAGTGGAATTAATTGGCATTTTATTTATGGAAATAATGGAAATTAGGATAAAAGGAAGGTGAAAGGTCACAGGTTGCATGTGAGGAGGAAAATGAAGGAAAATAATAGAAAATGAAGAAAATAAAGGACTCATTAATAAAAATGATTTTGAGGATCAATTGGTATTTTTTTTTTTAGTTTAGTTTTGGAGCTCTCTCTCTATTCTCTCTCTCACACTCTTGGACACTTAGAGCATTCTTTGAGCACTCTAGATTTGGATCAAGGAAAGCAAAGGAAGGAGCAAGAAGGCAAAGGAAAGAAAAGATCAATTAATGAAGAGCATCATCTAGCAACTACAACGAGATTATTTCCATCAATTTTCATGTTGATTTCCTTGCTAGATTTGGCATGCATCGTACATGCATGTGTGTATTTGGTTCTCTTGTTGCCATTGGCATGGGTTTTTCCAGGTGTGACAATGTTATTTAACCTTGCCTTTCCTTTTTTGAATAACCATGGTGTGATGGGTTCTCTTTTATTTGCTTAAGTTGGAGTCTCAGATGGTTTCAAAACTGAGTGAGGTGGTCTTTGAAAGAAAGAACACAAGGCCTAGGAATCCCTGGACTAGACTGGGATTGTGGTAAAGGCAAATTTTGTGTGCCTCGGTGGGCCTAGAAATCCTCGACCAATGAATGACAAGATATATGGTAAATCCTATAGGTGTGTGCCCTCGATCAGGACTAGGAATCCTTGACTAATGAATGGAAGGATATACGGTAAATCTTGGAGGGTGGAGTCATGATTAGGCCTAGGAATCCTCGACCATGGTATGGCAAGATATACGATAAATCCTAGAGGTTAGGAGATAGAAAAATTCCTCACAGTGTAGGTGGAAAAATACAGTGGCATCCATGCTTTTTTAGGGCCTAGTGATCTGGTGGGGATTGCGGTAAAGCCTAAGGAAACTTGGCTTGGTTTGGTTTTGATTCCCACATTCATGCTTCGAATATGGCACGGGGGTGATTGGATGAAATAAATATTTGGTTAAGCCAATCTATGGTTGGGTGGTTTGTGGAAGTCCCAAACCTGGTCGGCTTTTGCATTCATTAATAATAGTTTCTTCTCCTTGGTATTTCATGCGTAAATGTACTAGATTATATGTGGATTATTTGGTTGTTATATCATTGTTATTTATGTGGGTTATACGTTGGTTATGAGTATGTTTTATGATAGACTTGATGTATGGCTCTCATCTTGTTTTGATTAGTAACTGAAAGTAAAATGAATATATCACCTAATATATGATAATGTAGCTATTGTGATATGGAAACAATGCTTCCTTACGAATCTCAGATAAGTATGAGAGCCCTATGCTCAGATTTATTGTTATGACCTGTAGAATGCATATTTGTGACATGTTTGACAAAATGTCTGTCATGGCTAGTAGGGTTCTAGTTAATTCATTGATCAAAAGTTTTATTAGTACATTTGTTCCAATGTTATTTATCATTTCTGAAAGTTTCATGAAGTTCTAGGTAGTTGCCCGAGCCCTAGCCCTAAAAAAATGACACAAAATCTCGGGTCGTTGGCTCAAAACTAGCTGAAAAGTCCAGAGTCGTTGCATGCCCTTGTTGTGGGAGTGACTGGAAGGCCTTAGTCACATGCATGGATTTTCATGGGAGAGGTTGGGGGCCCAAATCAGTAAAATATCAAGTTTCCTCAGGGGTTGGTCACCTAGAAGGGTTGGTTGGCTCCTGAAGGTTTGTAGCATGTGTGGAAGGTCAGATTGGGTTGGTTTTGTCAGTTCCATTTCCTTAAATGTACATGGGGAGTTGAATCACATCATAGTAGCCTCTCGTCACATGTTTACTCCAATAGATTGGTTAACTTGGGTAAATGTGGGAGGAGGGTGTTACAGAGTGGTATCAGATCATGATTCACCCCTTGGACTAGATGAGCAGTGTGTTGGTCATGAATTCATGTCGGTTGCATATATGTGTTCTCTATGTTTCTTGTTTTTGTACTTGTTGTGTATGCATGGTGGTGGTCATGGTTGCAGTGGTGTCGCCATGTGAAAGTGGATGGTGTGTTGTTGGATGTGGTCATTATAAATGTATTTTGGTGATGCATTGGTTATGCATGTCAGTGCTTATATATTTTTATGCATACATTGATATGGGTGTAGTTGTCATGCATGAGATCATGGTATGTGGTTGGTATGGTTAGGCACTGATAACTGGATAGTGGTTAAACTGATGTTATATGTTGATGTGATTATGATTATACATGTATTGTGCTAATCTGGTTGATCTTGCAGATGAGATATCCTCCCCTGAACTATACTGAGATATGTTCATTATGTTTTTTTTATTTGTTTTAGCTGACATGGTATACTTGCAAGAAAGATATTCAATATGACTAGCAAGATGGTAAACTATAGTGCACGATATTCTCCCTATGGGTCAGATGAGCAGCAAGGTGTTGGGAATTCTTCTAACTTAGCAGACACATTGAGAAATTTGAAGGAAGAAATAAGAATCTGTAAGGCTGATAATGATAGGATCATTCAAGAACAAGAGAAATAAGCATAAGTCAATGCAGTAATCCTTCAAAGTTTGTCAAAATTTCAGAGATAGGGACCACTTCGGATCAACCATGGGTAGGAGGACAAAACAAATGGCGTATATGGAAGTAGATCGCATGGTGGGCATAGGTAGGATAGAGATGACAAAATCAAAAATGGTAGGGTCTTGGATACTCTGGATAGGAGAAGTGATGGGCATAATTTCTATTCTAGTTCTACTTCTGATAGGCACTATGATCGTCATCGTTAACATCCTTACAGGAGGAACGATGTAGAACTTCCCACTATAGATCACCTGATGATGCAATATACTAAAGCAAAATACTTGATCTAATTCTACAAACAAACTTGCGGAAGCTTAATCAATTTTGAGCAAGATCAAATAGAACACATATAATAGAGAATGAGAAATCAATCACACATGAACACAAAAGAATACTCTGGGGAAGCATCAGCTAAAAACCCCAATCTCTATATTATCATACAAGTGGAAATATGTCTGGATTACACAAAGCTTTAGCTCACAAGCTATCCAGGTCTCTGTACAATCCCTCAATGTTGCTCACAGACTAAATAGACACAACATATGCCTTCATTCAATCCTCCAAGCCTCATATTTCCTTGTGCAGTTTCTCCTATGTGCTCAAGCTGCAACCTGTGTGATAATCACCTCACACACAACACTAACCTCTGAAATAATTGCGCAATCCTGAAGGAGATAATTCCTTCTGCATGGATGAGTTTCCTTTATAGGAAAATTCCTCCAACTCATAGTACAATGTCCATCTCTTTAATCTCAACTGGGTCTTTCTCTGAACTGACATGCATGAGTTATTTATGAGAGAATATTTAGTTATTTGGAGAACACTAGTTGCATGCATGCATGCATTAATTGACTGAACGCACAATTAGTTCCTCAAATTGTTTGGAACAAATTTAGCTGGACTTAACTCAGTTAACTAAGCTGACTAATTACAACTTAAATACAACTCATCCTTATCTCCTTAATTAAGGGATAACTTCCTCAATCAAAGGAATAATTGTTGCATGTCTTCACAAAGACTTCATGTTTGATTTTCACCAACTAATTAACTCAAGAGGAATTAATTAATTATTTTTCAAATAGCTAGCGAGACTAAATTCGAATTTTAATTAAGGGACTAATTAAAAATGGAATCTATCTAGAAATGCTATTTATAGCAATGCAATTTTTAACATTTCTATTTTTTTATTTCCAATAGAGTTGGAGTATATCCTGAAATGTTATTTATAGAAATGCTATTTTTAGCATTTCTTGTTGCTATTTTCAACACTCCCTCTCAACAAGAAAGGCATTCAAATCGAACCCAATCCCGAACCTTTGGGATGTTCTGCATGCAACACTTCTCTCAAGTGTTGTTGCTCTAGCAACTCTAGAAACAAAAAATATCCAACCTGAATCAGAATGATGCCTCTGTCATCAATGTCCCTAACTACTATTGCCTCTATCAACTGAAAACTGTGCACTTCTGCTGACTCAACGTTTCTGCACTGTTGCCAATCCTTCTCTATGCTCCTCAGTATATGACTACTCTAGCCTCTGTCACTTTGACTCTGACTGCATCAATCCCACTGATTCCTCCCACTGCATCCGTGCTGTTGCTGGTCCTATCTCCTAGCACTGCATTCGCACTGCACCTCCTCTCATCATGTTGCATCGTGCTGCCCACTATTGCACTACAACTCAATTACTGAGAAGTAAGTAACTGATCTCCCAACTGACCTCCCTGTTGGGCTAGAAACACCCTCTGATGCTGAAGCTTTCTCTGCCACTCCATCTGCATCTATCTCTACCGACTTAGCTAGTCCTACTACTCCTCGTCAAGGCTCCCATAGCAAGGTCTAATCAAAGAGGCTAGGTACCTCAAGGATCCTGCCCTGTTTCACCCTTCTTGGGATTATCACTTCACATCGCCCCCCCTCACATTTGGAGGTATGGCTGCATGTGAGCCCTCTGCTAACTTGGCTCGAAATTTCCCCCTACTAGAGGTCTCTGCATGAGTGGATGCCTCCACACGATCTCCTCTCAGCTTCTCCAGTTGTGGCTACTCCATAATCTCCTGAAGTTGCTTCACCAATTGTGGCTCCTCCACAATTGTTTGAGACTTCTTCTGGCACTACATGTTGAGAGATAATGTACTCTCCCTCTCAACCACCAAGTCTCCAACATTTGCCTTTCTCCTGAAGGCTTTGCATGCATCTTGAACCTCAAGAGCATACAGGTTCTTGACTTGTGAACCGATTTGCTTCACATGTCTCATGGTGATGTGTCTAAGGAAAACCTTTCCCTTACTGAAGACTACATCATAGCCTTTGTCCTCCAGCGTCATGATCGATACCAACTTCTTCTTCAGTCTTGGCACATACTTCACATCTGTTAAGGTAATGCGAGTTCCATGCTCCCTTTGAAAAGAAACTGTGCCCACTTATGAAACACTATACTTCTCATCATTACCCATCTCTATGAGTATCTTTAGATCTTTACCCTCCAAGGTACTGAACAAACTCTTATCGCAGTCATGTGGAATGAGGCTCCACTGTTAAGAAACCAACACAAACCATCATTGATGAAACCATGCATGCGATGAGGGTAAAATCAAATTCAAACTAAGAGGCCAATGCCTCACCTTCAGATCCTTCCAACGATCCCTTCTTGGATTTATTCAATGGACAATTAGTTGCATAATGGCCCACCTCATGACAATTAAAGCATCTCACTTTGGATTTGTCAATCTTCTTCCCACCATGAGAAGAAATCGATTTGGGATGAGAATCCTTCCCCTTCCCTTTCCTTGTCTTACTCGTTAAGGCTAGATTTTCTTCATCATCCTTGCATGAAGAACCATCTCTGGTGCTCCTCCTTATCTCCTCCTGCATTAGATCCAACCAAAGTCGTTCCCAATCTAGCAGTTTCTCTCTTCCATTTACCAAGTCTTGGTAACTATGCTAGCTCTTAGGAAGACTGAGGAGAGCAAGACTCACCATGTCATCATCAACTGTCATGATCCCTACACTTCCAAGCTCATCCTTGCAGGTGGTGAGCTTGTTTAGATATGTAGAGATCGTGTTGCCCTTTTCACATTTGATTTTCCGAAGCTTGTCCTTCAGCGCCAAGTTCCTCTGATTGCTGTTGTTCTCATATAGATACTTCAATGTTTTCCACATTGAAAACAATGTCTCCTTCCCATGGAGACTCGAGACTATGTGGTCTCGAACTCCCTCCAGAAGGATTCTCCTTGCTCTAGCCACACATTTCTTCCATTCTGCCAATTCTTGGGCATTAGCAGCTACTGGCTTGGGGACTTCCTGATCAATGAAGTCCTTCAAACCATTGTCCTCTAATACCACTTCCATGTGATCTTCCAGGATATGTAATTCGAGCTGCCATCAAGGGCATACTCGAGTCTCAAACCATTGAATTCCATTGGTGAAATTTGAGATTTGTTAAGAATTCAAATTCTATAATCAAGAACTTCAAACTTTGAACTTCTCCCTTCTTTGTATATTGTTCTTCATTTTGATAACCTTCTCTCTGATACCATGTAGAATTTCCCACTGTAGATCACCTAATAATGCAATATACTAAAGCAAAATACTTGATCTACTTCTACAAACAAACTTGTAGAATCTTAATCAATTTTGAGCAAGATCAAATAGAACACATATAACAGAGAATGAGAAATCAATCACACATGAACACAGACGAATACTCTGTGGAAAGTATCAACTAAAAACCTCAATCTTTGTATTATCATTCAAGTGGAAATATGTCCTGATTACACAAAGCTTTAGCTCACAAGCTATCCAGCTCTCAGTACAATCCCTCAATTCTACTCAGAGACTGAATAGACATAACATATGCCTTCCTTCAATCCTCCAAGACTCCTATTTCCTTGCGCAGTTTCTCCTGGGTCCTCAAGCTACAACTTGTGTGATAATCACCTCACACACAACACTGACCTCTGAAATAACTGCGCAATCTTGAATGAGATAATTCCTTCTGCATGGATGAGTTTCCTTTATAGGAAAATTCCTCCAACTGATAGTACAATGTCCCTGTCTTTAATCTCAACCGGGTCTTTCTTTGAACTAACATGCATGAGTTATTTATGATAGAATATTTAGTTATCTGGAGAACACTAGTTGCATGCATGCATGCATTAACTAACCGAACTCACAATTAGTTCCTCAAACTATTTGGAACTAATTTAACTGGACTTAACTTAGTTAACTGAGCTAACTAATTACGACTCAAATACAACTCATCCTTATCTCCTTAATTAAGGGATAACTTCCTCAATCAAAGGGATAACTGTTGCATGTCTTCACAAAGACTTCATGTTTGATTTTCACCAACTAATTAAATCAAGAGGAATTAATTAATTATTTTTCAAACAGCTAGTGAGACTAAATTCAAATTTTAGTTCTTAATTTTAATTCAGTGACTAATTAAAATTGGAATCTATCCTAAAATGCTATTTGTAGCAATGCTATTTTTAACATTTCTATTTTTTTCTATTTTCAACAGAGTTGGAGTATATCCTGAAATGCTATTTATAACAATGTTATTTTTAGCATTTCTTGTTGCTATTTTCAACACTCCCTTTCAACAAGAAAGGCATTTAACTCGAACCTGATCCTGAACCTTTGGAATGTTCTGCATGCAACACTTCTCTCAAGTGTTGTTTCTCCAACAACTCTAGAAACAAAAAATATCCAACCTGAATCATAATGATGCCTCTGTCATCAAAGTCCCTGACTGCTATTGCCTCCATCGACTAAAAGCTCTATGATTCTACTAACTTAGCCTTTCTGCAATATTGTCAATCCTTCTCTGCGCTCTTCAGTATCTGACTGCTCTAGCCTCTGTCACTTCGATTTTGATTGCATCAATCCTATTGATTCCTCCCACTGCATCCGTGTTGCTACTGGTCCTATCTCCTAGCACTACATTCGCACTGCACCTCCTCTCATCATGTTGCATCGTGCTGCCCACTGCTACACCACAACTCAGTTTACTGAGAAGTAAGTAAATGATCTCCCAATTGACCTCCCTGTTGGGCTAGAAACACCCTTTGATGCTAAAGCTTCCTCTGCTGCTCCATCCGCATCTATCTCTACCCACTTAGCTAGTCCTACTACTCCTCGTCGGGGCTCCCGTAGGAAGATCTAATCAAAGAGGTTGAATACCTCAAGGATCCTGCCCCTATTTCAGCCTTCTTGGGACTATCACTTCACATCACCCCACCTCACACCTGGAGGTATGGCTGAATGTGAGCCCTCTGCTAACTTGGCTCGAAATTTCCCCTATTGGATGTCTCTACATGAGTGGATGCCTCCACGTGATCTCCTCTTGGCTTCTCCAGTTGTGGCTGCTCCATAACCTCCTGAAGCTGCTTCACCAATTGTGGCTCCTCCACAATTGTTTGAGAATTCTTTTGGCGCTGCATGTTGAGAGGTAATATACTCTCCCTCTCAACCACCAAGTCTCCAACAATTGCCTTTCTCCTCAAGGTTTTGCATGCATCTTGAACCTCAAGAGCATACAGGTTCTTGACTCGTGAACCGATCTACTTCACCTATCTCGTGGTGATGTGTCTAAGGAAAACCTTTCCCTTACTGAAGACTACATCATAGCCTTTGTCCTCCAGCATCGCGATCGATACCAAGTTCTTCTTCAGTCCTGGGACATACTTCACATCTGTCAAGGTAATGCGAGCTCCATGCTCCCTCTGAAAGGAAACCATGCCCACTCCTGAAACACTATACTTTTCATCATTACCCATCTCTACGAGTATCTTGAGGTATTTCTCCTCCAAGGGACTGAACAAACTCTTATCTTCGGTCATGTGGAATGAGGCTCCACTGTCAAGAAACCAACCACAACCCATCATCAATGAAACCATGCATGTGATGAGGTTAAATCCAATTCGAACTGAGAGGCCAACGCCTCACCTTCAGATCCTTCCGAGGATCCCGTCTTGGATTTCTTCAATGGAAAATTAGTTGTATAATGGCCCACCTTATGAAAATTAAAGCATCTCACTTTATATTTGTCAATCTTCTTCCCACCATGAGAAGAACTCGATTTGGGATGAGAATCTGTCTCCTTCCCTTCCCTTGCCTTACTCGCTAAGGCTAGATTTTCTTCATCATCCTTGGATGAAGAACCATCTCTAGTTCTCCTCCTTATCTCCTCCTGCATCAATCCGACCAAAGCCGTTCCCAATCTGGAAGTTTCTCTCTTCCATTTACCGAGTCTTTGTAACTATGCTAGCTCTTAGGAAGACCAAGGAGAGCAAGACTCACCATGTCATCATCGGCTGTCGTCATCCCTACACTTCCAAACTCATCCCTGTAGGTGGTGAGCTTGTTTAGATATGTAGAGATCATGTCACCCTTTTCACAATTGATTTTTAGAAGCTTGTCTTTCAGTGCCAGCTTCCTCTGATCGTTGTTGTTCTGATATAGATCCTTCAATGTTTTCCACATTGAAAATGATGTCTCCTTCCCATGGAGACTCAAGACTATGTGGTCTCGAACTCCCTCCAGAAGGATTCTCCTCACTCTAGCCATACATTTCTTCCATTCCACCAATTCTTGGGCATTAACAGCTGCTAGATTGGGAAATTCTTGATCAATGAAGTCCTTCAAACCATTTTCCTCTAATACCACTTCCATGCAATCCTTCCAGTCTATATAATTCGAATTGCCATCAAGGGCATACTTGAGTCTCAAACCATTGAATGCCATTGGTGAAATTTGAGATGTGTTAAGAATTCAAATTCTATAATAAGGAATTTCAAGCTTCAAACTTCTCCCTTATTTGTATACTGTTCTTCGCTTTGATCACCTCTGCTGTGATACCATGTAGAATTTCCCACTGTACATCACCTAATAATGCAATATACTAAAGCAAAATACTTGATCTACTTCTACAAAGAAACTTGCAGAAGCTTAATCGATTTTGAGCAAGATCAAATAGAACACATATAATAGAGAATCAGAAATCAATCACACATGAACACAAAATAATACTATGGGGAAAGCCTCAGCTAAAAACCTTAATCTTTGTATTATCATACAAGTGGAAATATGTCTGGATTACACAAAGCTTTAGCTCACAAGCTATCCAACTCTCAGTACAATCCCTCAATGCTGCTCACAGACTGAATAGACACAACATATGCCTTCCTCCAATCCTCCAAGCCTCCTATTTCCTTGCGCAGTTTCTCCTGGGTCCTCAAGCTGCAACCTGTGTGATAATCACCTCACACACAACATTGACCTCTGAAATAACTATGCAATCTTGAACGAGATAATTCCTTCTGCATGAATGAGTTTCCTTTATAGGAAAATTCCTCCAACTGATAGTACAATGTCCCTATCTTTAATCTCAACTGGGTCTTTATCTGAAATAACATGCATGAGTTATTTATGAGAGAATATTCAACTATCTGGAGAACACTAATTGCATGCATGCATGCATTAACCGACTGAACTCACAATTAGTTCCTCAAACTGCTTGGAACTAATTTAACTGGACTTAACTCAGTTAACTGAGCTAACTAATTACAACTCAAATACAACTAATTCATTATCTCCTTAATTAAGGGATAACTTCCTCAATCAAAGGGATAACTGTTGCATGTCTTCACAAAGACTTAATGTTTGATTTTCACCAACTAATTAACTCATGAGGAATTAATTAATCATTTTTCAAATAGCTAGTGAGACTAAATTCGAATTTTAATTCTCAATTTTAATTCAAAGACTAATTAAAATTGGAATCTATCCTGAAATGCTATTTATAGCAATGCTATTTTTAGCATTTCTATTTTTTGATATTTCCAACAGAGTTGGAGTATATCCTGAAATGCTATTTTTAGCATTTCTATTTTTAACATTTCTTGTTGTTATTTTCAACACTCCCTCTCAACATGAAAGGCATTCAACTCAAACCCAATCCTGAACCTTTGGAATGTTCTGCATGCAACACTTCTCTCAAGTGTTGTTGCTTCAACAACTCTAGAAACAAAAAATATCCAACCTGAATTAGAATGATGCCTCTGTCATCAAAGTCCATGACCGTTATTGCCTCTATCGACTGAAAACTCTGCGCTTCTGCTAACTCAGCCTTTCTTCACTATTGTCAATCCTTCTCTACGCTCTTTAGTATCTGACTACTCTAGCCTCTATCACTTTTATCTCTGACTGCATCAATCCCACTGATTCCTCCCACTGCATCCGTGCTACTACTGGTCCTATCTCTCAGCAATGCATCCGCATTGCACCTCCTCTCATCATGTTGCATCGTGCTACCCATTGCTGCACTGCAACTCAATTACTGAGAAGTAAGTAACTGATGTCCCAACTGACCTCCTTGTTGGGCTAGAAATTCCCTCTGATGCTGAAGCTTCCTCTGCCGCTCCATCCACATCTATCTCTACCCACTTAGCCAGTCTTGCTACTCCTCGTCAGGGCTCTCATAGCAAGGTCTAATCAAAGAGGTTGGGTACCTCAAGGATCCTACCCCTATTTTAGCCTTTTTGGGACTATCACTTCACATCACCCCACCTCACACCTGGAGGTATGGTTGCATGTGATTCCTCTGTGCTCGAAATTTCCCCCTACTGGAGGTCTCTGCATGAGTGGATGCCTCCACTCAATCTCCTCTCGACTTCTCCAGTTGTGGCTGCTCCACAACCTCCTGAAGCTGCTTCACCAATGTGGCTCCTCCACAATTGCCTAAGACTTCTTCTGGCGCTGCATGTTGAGAGGTAATGTACTCTCCCTCTCAACCACCAAGTCTCCAATAGTTTCCTTGCTCTTCAAGGCTTTGTATGCATCTTGAACATCAAGAGCATACAGGTTCTTGACTCGTGAACCGATCTGCTTCACCTATATCGTGGTGATGTGTCTAAGGAAAACCTTTCCCTTACTGAAGACTACATCATAGCCTTTGTCCTCCAGCATCGCGATCGATACCAAGTTCTTCTTCAGTCCTTTCACATACTTCACATCTGTCAAGGTAATGCGAGCTCCATGCTCCCTCTGAAAATAAACTGTGCCCACTCCTGAAACACTATACTTTTCATCATTACCCATCTCTATGAGTATCTTGAGGTCTTTTTCCTCTAAGGTATTGAAAAAACTCTTATCATCGGTCATGTGGAATGAGGCTCCACTATCAAGAAACCAACCACAAACTATCATCGATGAAACCATGCATGTGATAAGGGTAAAATCCAATTCGAATTGAGAGGCCAATGCCTCACCTTCAGATTCTTCTGAGGATCCCTTCTTGGATTTCTTCAATGGACAATTAGTTGCATAATGGCCCACCTCATGATAATTAAAGCATCTCACTTTAGATTTGTCAATCTTCTTCCCACCGTGAGAAGAACTCGAATTGGGATGAGAATCCTTCTCCTTCCCTTTCCTTGCCTTACTTGCTAAGGCTAGTTTTTCTTCATCATCCTTGGATGAAGAACCATCTCTGGTGGTCCTCCTTATCTCCGCCTACATCAAATCTGACCAAAGTCGTTCCCAATCTGGCAATTTCTCTATTCCGTTTACTTAGTGTTGGTAGCTATGCCAGCTCTTAGGAAGACCAAGGAGAACAAGACTCACCATGTCATCATCGGCTACCGTGATCCCTACACTTCCAAGCTCATCCCTATAGGTGGTGAGCTTGTTCAGATATGTAGAGATCATGTCACCTTTTCACACTTGACTTTTTGAAGCTTGCCTTTCAGCGTCAACTTACTCTGATTACTGCTATTCTGATATTGATCCTTCAATGTTTTCCACATTGAAAACGATGTCTCCTTCCCATGGAGACTCCAGATTATGTGGTCTCGAACTCCCTTCAAAAGAATTCTCCTCGCTCTATCCAGACATTTCTTCCATTCCACCAATTCTTTAGCATTAGTAGCTACTAGCTTGGGGACTTCTTGATCAATGATGTCCTTCAAACCGTTGTCCTCTAATACTGGTTCCATGCGATCCTTCCAATATATATAATTCGAGCTACCATCAAGGGCATACTCGAGTCTCAAACCGTTGAATTCCATTGATGAAATTTGAGATGTGTTAAGAATTCGAATTCTATAATCAGGAACTTCAAACTTTGAACTTCTCCCTTATTTGTATATTGTTCTTTGCTTTGATCACCTTTGCTCTAATACCATGTAGAATTTCCCACTGTAGATCACTTAATAATGCAATATAATAAAGCAAAATACTTGATCAACTTCTACAAACGAACTTGCGGAATCTTAATCGATTTTGAGCAAGATCAAATAGAACACATATAACAGAGAATGAGAAATCAATCACACATGAACGCAGAAGAATACTCTAGGGAAATCCTTAGCCAAGAACCCCGATCTATGTATTATCATACAAGTGGAAATATGACGAGATAACACAAAGCTTTAGCTCACAAGCTATCCAACTCTCAATACAATCCCTTAATGCTGCTCACAGACTGAATAGACACAACATATGCCTTATTCCAATCCTCAAAGCCTCCTATTTCCTTGCGCAGTTTCTCCTAGGTCCTCAAGCTGCAACCTGTGTGATAATCACCTCACACACAACATTGACCTCTGAAATAACTATGCAATCCTGAAGGAGATAATTCCTTTTGCATGGATGAGTTTCCTTTATAGGAAAATTCCTCCAACGGATAGTACAATATCCCTGTCATTAATCTCAACTGGGTCTTTCTCTCATCTGACGTGCATGAGTTATTTATGAGAAAATATTCAGTTATCTAGAGAACACTAGTTGCATGCTTGCATGCATTAACTGACTGAACTCACAATTAGTTCCTCAAACTGTTTGGAACTAATTTAACTAGACTTAACTCAGTTAACTAAGCTAATTAATTACAACTCAAATACAACTCATCCTTATCTCCTTAATTAAGGGATAACTTCCTCAATCAAAGGGATAATTGTTCCATGTCTTCACAAAGACTTCATGTTTGATTTTTTCACCAACTAATTAACTCAAGAGGAATTAATTGATTATTTTTCAAATAGCTAGTGAGACTAAATTCAAATTTTAATTCTCAATTTTAATTCAGGGACTAATTAAAATTGGAATCTATCCCGAAATGTTATTTATAGCAATGCTATTTTTAGCATTTCTATTTTTTGCTATTTCCAATAGAGTTGGAGTATATCCTAAAATTCTATTTATAGAAATGCTATTTTTAACATTTCTTGTTGCTATTTTCAACAAGTGATAGGGCATATTTTCCATATGAGTTCAAGAAAGTGAAGCCACCTACCTTTGATGGGGATTTGAAGAAGTCAGAGGGTGCAGAGGCATGGATACTTGGGATGAATAAATCCATTGAGCTCCATGATTACACAAGGAACATGAAGGCCATAATAGTTATCTTCAACCTCACAGGGAAAGCAAACATCTGTTGGGAAGATGTGAAGTGGGTTAGAGACATCATGACAGAAGAGTTGAGTTGGCATGAATTCAAGAGACTCTTCAGGAAGTACTTGTCAAAGAGGTACTACGACATCAAAGCCAAGGAATTATATGAGATAAAGATGGGATCGATGAATGATGAGGAGTATATGACCAAGTTCTTGGAGTTATTGAGGTATGTCCCATGTATTAAGGATGAGAAGACCAAAGTTCAGAGATTTGCAAGTGGATTTCCATTAACATTTAGAGATCAGATTGAGTCTGATGAGCCTTGATAACTTGATGAAGTTATTAGGAAATTGAAGCATTTTTATGAGAATTCAAAGCACAAGATAGAATCTGAGCAAGGTTGGAAAGGGAAATACAAAGCTAAAGGTAAATGGAAGCCAAAAAGAACAAAGTGTCAAGATGCAGGTGAGAAAGAAAATGTTGCATCTTACAAGAAGTTTAATGGGTCACATCATGGAGGGAAGAAAAATAACGGTGATGGTACAACATGTGTTGTGGAGGTAAATCCCCTCTACGGATAGAGGCGATCCCTACTAGCCTAGATGGGGTCTAGCAACAATCAAACAATGCTATCACGCAGGTCCCTAATTGCAAATCAAAGACCAATGATGAGGGCCTACCTGGATTCCAATGCTAGTACTTGTAGAAGAGTTGACGCTCCCATTCTTTTGCTCCGGCTAGTCACGATCCCCACGATCTCCGTGAATGGACACCTACACATGCAAAGAACGACACAAACACAAGTGTAAAATCCAATAGATGCAACTATATATCAGTCAGAAAGGATATAACTCAATCATCATTACATAAGACAATAAGAGTGGAACCATAATGATAGTCATCTATTATTGATAAACAAAGAAGAATACAACCATAGTTCTGATGTCAAATCCTCCTTTGGCTGGGTGATCAACAACACATGTCTTGCAAAGCTTGTTGGGAAGGGGAACAAGCCTCTCTCTCCTTGGTTATTTGGACAAGAATCTCCTTACTTTAGATTTAGCCTTATGGGAATGGAGAAGGCTTCTTGCAGCATGAACTTAGCAATTCTCAAACTTTGGAATCTTGGAACTTGGAACTAGAACTAGCTTGTCAAAGGCAAAAGGACAAGATTTTATAGATAGAAGAGAAGGAGTTAGGATCATCCACAATATTCATGGGATTGGATTTATCACTAAGAAGATTCCATGAGAGGTGGAAAACTACTTCCCTCATATGGAGATTCGAAGCCAAACTAAACCATCTCAAGATAGATTCAATTTATGAGTGGGTTAGGAAGAACCTTCGGATGTTGGTTTGTTAAAAACACTACCCATTTTGGCTGGCGCAAGTGCGACTCTGAGACAGAGCGCTAGTTGGCGCGCCCTCTTTGGAGGATTTCCCCCATTGGCGTGAGTGATACATAGTGAAACCACGCCAATGGAAAAAGGGCTATTTTTATGGGTATTTTGCAGAAGATGTCTTCAGGGCATATGAAGTTCATACTCAAGGGGATACAATGCAAGTGTTTCCAGGTTATGTCATTTCTCACAGGTCCCGAAATAAGCCCTCCAAGGTGCGGGAGAAAGGGTAACAGGGACGGTGATAAATTGCTGTGTAACAGATGCCCCCAAAAGCATGAGGCCTGAAAGAGAGAGGGGTGAAATGCTTTACAAGAACATGGCCAACTGAAAACACTTCTGCCGGAGAACCTGCATGGAGAAATACAACTGATATCTCAAGTACATGATGTATGTGGTATGGGCGCAACCATCCATAGTAGAGTACATAAAAATCTAGATCCAAGGTATGGGCACAGCCATCTAGTGAGGATCGATAAACAGACTCAGGCATGGTCGCAGCCATCCAGTGAATGAGTCATGTAATGATCATAATAATCCACAAAATCACAACCTGGATCCTAACAGACAAAATCCAGGGTCTTGCGCTCCATCTCGACTCGAACAAAGTACAAGTTCAAGCATGCGAATATGGGAGTCGAAATTGAACATGCAGGAACATCGTCTGATTACCAGCCAATGATGAAAACTGTTAATAGATGCGAGAGGTACCACCAGTGATGACAATGGTCCTCAAGGTACTATATGTAAAATCTACGATGTGTGAATCAGTGATTCGGTGTCGAAAACCCGTAGAATCATTCGATTGGAGGCCAATTATGAAAACCTCATGTCGAACACGAAGAACCTACCATTGAGACATGTAGGTTCCAAGGCACCTAAACGGAGTCTCTAGGTCAACTTCCTGGATAATTAGCTGGAGTCGACAGGAAGTGACCTTGATCGAAGGTGGGCCATAGTGTTTTCCACATCATCGACACGAGACAGAGAAGGATAAGATGTTTTGTGAATCAGGACTATGTGAGTTATCAGAGGGAGGTTGAGTATTCTGCAGAGGTCAACTTCTCTTGAGTATTCTGCAGTATTTGACATCAAATGATTAGAGGTCATGGTGACAGGGCAACGAGCAGATGAGAGGTCAAACAGGATCACCCAAACCCACGGAGGC
The DNA here is from genome assembly GCA_000404065.3 of Pinus taeda. Lineage (NCBI taxonomy): Eukaryota > Viridiplantae > Streptophyta > Pinopsida > Pinales > Pinaceae > Pinus > Pinus taeda. The sequence continues at coordinate 31,794 of APFE031518168.1, read as the reverse complement.
AAGTGGAAAATGAGATGAGATGTCCCCGCCTAGACACAAATGTAGACAAGTGCCATGTTCAAGAGCGACATACTGCCGACACGACAATGATTGTGGTTCCATTTTCTCCCGCCATTTATGGCGAGTACCCTGGTTATTTTTGTCAAGCTTGACAGGGATAGCATATGCTTGTAAAGCGTCATTTCAATAGAATCCGATGTCATTAAGTTTTAACAAGTCTGACAAAGGAAGAACTCGGCGCCTTTTCATGTTTAGAGAGTTTGAAAAGACAACAAAAATTAAACTCCCGGGGTGTCCTTTTTCGTAAAGTTGTGTCTCTCGAGCCCGAAAAATTATAAAACAATGCTTGAAAAAACCGCCCGATCATTACGATTGAGGATTACTTTTCATGAATAGTGATTTCGACCTGAAAAAGTAAAAAAGCGATCAAAACCACGTCGCTTCGTAACTGTTAACGAACCTGAAACGACAAGGGTCCGACGATCTTTTCGTTGTTACACGGTCGGAAAAGAGTTTAGAGAGTCAGAAAAGAGCAGAAAGATGACTCCATAGTGACTTTTTTGTGTATTTACCGAGTTCGAAAAAGTATAATATTCAACTCGTTTCATCGCCTAATTCGCACAAAAACCTGTCGCTGCACAAAAACAAGTGTAAAACCCATTTTCGACAAAAATATATATTAAAATATTCATAAAAAGGACTTTTAAAACCTATTTAGGGTTAAAAAAGATATAAACATGTGAAAATGGTAAAAACAAGAATTACTTTTTACTTTTACCTTATTGGAGAGTGACAATAGTGCTTTGGGTGTGCGATCTTTGGGTGACGATTGCGACGAATCCGTGCGACCATTCGGAGCACCGTTAGTTCCAGGTAAGAGGCCTCCTCTCCCACTCCATTTTAATCCATTTTTAGGTTGCTTTAGCTTGTTTTATCGATCCCTATGGAGGGAATTTAAAAAAAATAGGGTTGCGCCCATTGGCGCGGGTTTCAGGCACGAACCCGTGCCAATGGGCTCTTTTTCTCCAAAGGCTCGTGCCCATGGATGCAACTGTTTTAGAAACAGTCACGCCAATGGCCGAGCGCACCCTTGTTTCAAAATTTAACAATTTTAAAGCAATTCCAATGCATTTTAAAGTTTTCCAAAGATCTAATTGATGTTTTTGACCTTGTGGTTGTAGGAAAACAAGCAAAATGGTGCTCCAATGGAAGGAAAGGGAGCATGACAAAGTAGACGAATTGGCCATAGCAGATGAAGACTATATGGAAGCCCTTAGAAATTGCAGGCTAAAGAAATACTTCCTCTTATCCTATCTACAAGCTCAGCCAGAGCTCTTACGGTACTTAATCAACCTTTGGGATGAACTTGATCAAGTGTTTCACATACGAGACCAAGTACTGGAATTGGACGTATCTGACGCCTATTTCATCACTGGACTATCGCGCAGAGGGCCGGTGCCCCTATTGACAGGTAGTAGGCCATCCGGTGAGAAGATGGAGGGGGTGATGGCTCGAGTTTGCCCAGGGGCAAAATTTGGATCCGGCAGCTCAAAAGTGGATATCACCACTATTCTGGACCTAATACGCAGAGCAATATTGTTCACCATCACACGAGCTGTGGGGGCACAAGCACCCCATGAAGCGATAAAGAACCAACTGATGCTGGCTACAGAGTGTCTCAATCCGACCATCTTCAATTGGGCGGAAGCGGTGACGACCAACATGAAGAGGCAGCTTACAAAAGGTAAGCGTGGCAAGCTACAGTAGTTTGGGTATGGTTCCATTTTGGTGATGTTCATCTTGGAACGGGTACCAATCTTTCAGGGCCAAGGGGCCTTTGTACTTGATCCGGTGCCTCGAGAGTCGAGAATGGCTCGTGTAGGTTTTAACCCCGTACAGAAATTACCTGCATACGAATTCTAAATCACAGAAAAATAAACAATGCGAGAGCATAACACATAAAAACACACATGCACAGAGATTTTCCCCTGGATCCCAAAACCAGGACTACCAGCTTGGTTTTTTATTATATTCCTTTCAATGTTACAATAGATATTTATACATGTCGAAGCACCCAATACCATGGACCGAAAACCATCGCGTCCAAAAAACATGTGCGAAAATCATGCACAAAACCATAGGTGGGTCCGCCCAACCTAAGATAGGGTCCAAAACCAAAATTTTCTGGGACGCTGCCCCAGACCCCATAAAGTGGGGTTACGGGTACCCGTCAAACCCCCTGTTAACTATGTGGAAAGCATATAACACAACCCAACAGCTCGTTGGGCGGCACTGATGCCTAGAGGAGGGGGAGGTCAGCAAATGTCATGGAGGCCAGAGTTTTTTGGGTAGCTTCGCTGGCAACTGATCGTGGTTGAGGATTGGCCGTATGTAGGGACAGACTTCATAGGCGACCCTGATCTCCCACTGCCAGAGGGAGAGGATTGGGATGAGGAGATAGGTATGACCTCTTTTTGATTTTGTGTTTTATGATTTTTTTTGTTAATACATGCTTATTCTGATAACAATTATATGCATATGCAGATGTTGGCCCAGAGCGCCCAACCAGCATGTCTCCTATGCGAGGAGAAACTAGGCTGCAGCAGACCCTCAGGAGGAGGGTGCTGATAGAGGAGAACTCATCCAGAACCTTGAGGGTATCACTAGAGGGATCCCCGATTATGCTCGTCTAGCGGATGTCCCGTTAGCGTTCCAGAGGCACACGGTGGGGGTGCCCAATCGCATCCACCGACTCTTGAGATGCCTAGTGCGGGCAGTGACATGCTACCATGAGCACCATAGGTATTAGATATCTAGGCTTTATTTCCACGCATATTTTTTGAGAGACATGTTGTCTCCGGATGTACTAAGACAAACATGTATTATTTTTTGATGATGCACGTTGTGCAAAAATTTGGACATATATATATATATACATATGCTTTATGGTTTATTGTGTTTTATGCTTCTTATGCTATCTTAAATTACATGTTATGCAAATTTATGTCCAATACATAATTAACTAATGCAATGGTTAACGTATTAAATCGTCTCGGAATATGTTGATATGTAATGAAATCAAAATCCATTTCTAACAACTTAACAAGTAAATATAACCTTAAAATCTGATGGTCTCTGACGGAATAATGCCCATTGAGCTGGTGGACGACAAGTTGAGAGTCCAAGTTCACAACCAATGTTCGAATACCGAGATTAATTGCCTCGGCTAGTTACCCAATCACAACACTATACTCAACAAAATTGTTCGTGGTACAACCCAGACAAACCCCTTGAAGGTCTACTAACTCACCATGAGGATCGTAGATCACCCATGCCGCAGAGGACAAGTTGCATGTACTGCGGGAGGCACCATCAACAAAACCAACGTAAGGTGAACCAGACATCTATCCAAGAAGAAAAAGGACACAATAAGCGGCAATCACGCCGACACACCAAGAAAAAACATGAAAACATGCACACAAAACACACTTGATGAAAGCACACGTATGTACAAAAAGTAAAGTGCACGCATGATATTCGTTCAAGTAAGGCCCATTTCAGGGCTCACCCAATTGCACCACTGTGTGACCGGCCTAGATAGTGTAGGCATCGTCTCGGCCCGTTTTGTAAAATGATCAATGGCACCAATGATATGCGCATGCCCCCCGGCTGAGCGAGGGTTACCAGCTAAAGAATCAATGCCCCCTTTTGCAAAGGGGTCGAGGGTAGCAACAGTGTGCAATGGGAACTAGAATGAGTGGAAATCAGACTGACAGAAGCAAGGTTCGGAGGTGGGAGTGAAAAGACACCCATGAGGGTGGGATATTTAAAGAGCCCATTTCCCACACTCTCCAATGGAATATAGGTATGCTCCACAAAAGGCATGTTGCCTTCAGAAGAGGAAGCGAAGAAGGAGAGTTGGTCTACCATGACAATTTTCCCCTGATGAGGGAAACGAATGACACGAAAGAGAGATGAAGCCACGAAACGCATGGCATTTGTCCAACTCCGGCCCAAAAGGAGGTTGTAAGTAAGATTTGCATCAACAAATTCAACTTCCACTTCAATGGTCTTCCCTTCCAGAGTAATAGGTAAGCGTTGGAGGATACCATAAGGGTGAGATTCTCTCCCGTCAAAGGCTTCCAGGGTCGTAGGAGACTAACTCAAAGTTAGAGACCCAATAGCCTTCCAACAAGCAACAGACATAATGAAAGTTGAAGTGCCTTCATCAATAACTGTGCGATGAATCATTTTAGAATTGATGATGACCTGAATGAGGAAGGTAATCTGGTGAGGTAGCCTCGGTACATGGCTCTCGAGATCAAAAGTGATCAAATCCGAGTTGGCCGGGTCAATGCCACCGATGGCCGATAGTAAGGACTTCCTCTGGGGGGGTAAGATTTGGAGAACTTCTAGAGTGGACATAGCTGACGGAGCCTGAGCTGAGTTCTCAATGATGCTATAGTGCTGGGCAGCACGAGCATTAGGGTTGTAAGAAGATCTTTGGAGTACACCTTTAGGAGGGTGTCGAATAGGCGTCTCAGTGCTAGGTCTCTCGATATGGAGCAGACCAGAACTGGACGAAGGAGCGCTTGAGGGGACCTTAGGCTCCTTCTCGGCAGGTGACGGATATTCCTTTGCTCGAGTCGTAATGTGAACGAGAATCGTTCTAGCCATGAACACTTGGGAACCAAAGGGAGAAGAAGACGAGGATGGGTCAGCCACCATTTGCGTTTGCTGTGAGGGGAAAGGTTCTTTCAGTACTGCAGGAGTCCCAAGAGCACCTTTTAATAAACGACTAACTTCGGACTGCCTTGGGCAGTCTTTGGTATAGTGATCCTCGTCACAGATAAGACAAGGATACTTCGGTTTACGTTTGGCTCCTTCCTCAGGTGGAGGTTTAGGGGAGTCCTGTTTGGGTTGATCAGATTTATTTTTTGCGTTCCCCTTCTTTTTTCCTTTCGAGGCTTTATCTGTCGTGGTGGACTGGACGACATTAACCTTGGAAGTATTTCTAGAATTAGACATACCCTGAGAAGTATTTTCGTTTGAAGCATCCGATTTTTTCTTCCTAGGGTTCGTGGAAGATTTCTTCGAAGATGGATTTATAGAGCTAATAACACCGTCAACAGATGGCTTTGGCGGAGCTTTGGATGTTCCGGGCCCCGGGGCATTAGGCAAATAATCGTATAAGGTACCAGACTGGGAATATACCAAGTCAAGGTACTGAGCACGCACAATAGCCTACTCTAGTTACACAAGCTCCCATGGCAATGTCTCGCACGATCGCAAGGAAAAAGGAGGTTGTAAACCAATCGGTCAGGAGCTGATGAGGAATCCAGAACTTGATCAAACAACGACGCCATCTCCATTCATGTATATGATCAGATATGTGCGTAGCCGTGTCCTGTTTAAGAGACGTGAGGAGATGCGTTCCCGTCTCATACCAAATGGGAAACTGAAAATGAGTTAGGAATGCCATTGCCAACGAGTTGAAATCTTGAAAGGATCTACGAGTTAGCTCAATATACCACTTAGCAGTAGAGCCCGTGAGAGTCCTTTGAAAAAGGCGGAGCCAGATTGAATCATCAAGCCACGAATTTGACTAACGCCCAAGGTGATAAGTCATAACGTGGGCTTGAGGGTCTTCTCCAGCTTTGCCATCAAATTTGGGACAATCAACAGGAATCTTGGTTGGAACTGGTGGCCAGAATGGATTATGAAGGATAGGATCATTAGTCAATTTGGACACATCCAGTAGTTCCAATGTTGCTAAGAAGGGTAACTGAGGATTGAAGGACATCTGTGGCTATGGATAAGAGGTAGCACCAGAGTTCCAACCAGTTGTTGGTTGCCCCCATTGACTTTGTCCGGATGGACCTGGCCCATAAGGGTTCTATCCATAGGGATTCTATCCATAGGGGTTGTAGCCATAACCAGACGGTTGACCCTGGAATTTCCCCCCAGCACCCCATTGATTACCAACTTGGCCTGCAGGAGCAACATAATGTTGCTGGTAATTCTGATAAGGAGTGACCTGCATTTGTTGATAATTTTGGTACAGGGAAAACTGAGCTTGTCCCCGAGGTTGCTGATAACCATAGGGTTGTTGGGTTCCATACTGAGCTTGGGGACCAGGCTGTGCTTGATAAGAAGGTTGGGATTGAAACCCACCTTGCATCTGAAGACCAGTTTGGGTCTGGGGCCCAGCCTGGGGCTAGAAACCAGGTTGAGCTTGAGAAGCAATAACCATTTGCATGCCTGGTTGAGCAGGCCCAGAAAGATGTCCTTGAGAGGATGAAGATTGGGCCACCTGGCCAGAAGGTTGCCCTGGTTGAGTTTGGGATTGACCCACTTTCCCAGAAGGTTGAGCTTGCTGGGTGTTAGGTTGTCCTTGTGAAACAGATGGCTGAGCGGAATGGACGATTGGTTGACCTTAAGGTTGACCAACTTGTCCAGATGGTTGACCTGACTGGGTAGTGGGTTGGACTTGTTGTACGTAAGGTTGACCACCCTGCCCAGAAGGGTACCCTTGCTGGATCCTAGGTTGTCCTTGTTGCATATAAGGTTTTCCTAGATTCCCATAGGGTTGACCGGAAGGGTATCCCTGCTGGACTCTAGGTTGTCCTTGTTGCATATAAGGTTGTCCTGGATTTCTAGAGGGTTGCCCCAGATAAGTGAAAGATGGACCACCATAGGTTGAAGGTTGTCCCTGAAAGGGTTGTCCTTATGGGCCTCCAGGTTGCCCTGGATAGGATTTCCCGTAATACTACTGCCCATAAGAAGGCTGTGTGTAAGACGACTGACCTTGATAATATGGTCCTTGATAAGACGGTCCTTGATCCGATAGGGGCGCTTAGCCACCACCATAACGAGTGGTACCCCAAGCAACACTTAACGGGACTGAGACCTCAACTGCAGACTAAGATGGCAAGGATCCAATATAAAGATGATGCCCCACAGGGTCATAATAATGATTTGGACTTTGCACACCCAGATTCTGGATGGCTTGCAAATATTGATTGTATGTCTCCCCTGCTGGAATGGAACCAGAAGAAGGTGGGGCACTAAGTGTAGGATTGACAACTCCGGTTGTGGGTACCAACTGGCCACTATTTACTGAACCGTGGGACGGACCAGCAACAGTAGTTACAATCGAGGATGCCGTAACGACACTAACAACCAGTGCTGAAGACGCTACACAAACAGTCGGAATAGTCGGGACAGAAGTGACAACTGTATTGTGAATCTGAGGAATAAAATATCCCGTAGTGGGAGTGATGACGTGATCCCACATGGTACCTGAGGAGGAGTTCCTAGAACCCATAACATAAGGGAAACGTGACACCGAGAGGGGTGACAGTGAAGGGTGGGGTTACGGTCGAGATAGGAGTTTCGACACTCGTCACAACGGGTGTCTCACTTGCGATAGGATATGTGTCATCCATGTCAGAGGAAGACATTGGGACTGAAACACCAGTAGGGGTAAAAGGAGTATCCTCTTCGGAAGGCTCCCAAACAGGGTTCCAATGTAGATCGTCAAAATCATCCTCTGGAGCACGAGAGTTCAATGGTTGGACACTCGGAATAACAGGGAAAGTGCCACTACAAATCGGTGTCTCAGGAGTAGCAGAAGAAGGAGACCCTTGGTCACTAGGGACGGGAGACGGGATCGATGACTCCGCCAGGATGATTCGATTCAAAAAATCCTAGACAAACTAACGAGAAAAGACCCTACTCAAACTAACGCAAACAAGATCTAACATGGTAAGTGTGAACGTGGCCGAATAAATTTTAAGACACAAGGACATAAATTGACCTTTTCATCTTTAAAGAGTCGAGAAAAGGATAAAAAGATGACTCTAGTCACCTTCAAATGTTTAGTGAGCCCGAAGTGACAAATGCTCAGGTGAGCCTTTTCTTTTAGGGAGTCTGAAAAGGATCAAAAAGTGACTACTCTAGAGAACTAGGCAAAAGGTTTACCAGACAATCCGTAAAACTGCATATACACCTTGGCAATCGTATGAAAACCAAGGACTTTCCGTATGGCAGTCAATCTTCCCAAATGCTGTGTTCGATGCGTTACGGGTCGTAAGGTGGTAGACACGGCTTCCTATGGATAAAGGATGATAACCTAGTGGGGTCTCCCCATATACTCGACGGTACGTGGGATCACAAATTCGTACTAGACCACAATTGAGTCACAAAAGGAGGAATCACCCAACCTTGAGTGGAAACAAAAGTGACTAGGTTTAACGACGCCAGAGCACGTCTCTAGCC